>JAANIC010006598.1:115334-152820 GCA_017607545.1 Acromyrmex charruanus
AGAACGAGATGATTTAGAGTAAGGATATTAACTGTAAGCTACTTATAATTCAAATAATTATGAAATCGAACGATTTCGAAATATACCTGTGGATCTGGTAAATCAGGAAAATCTTGCGCTAATCTTGAATAAATACCATCTCTACTTCTAAAATCAGGAATACCGCAGCTGACACTTACGCCCGCGCCAGTCAAAACTATAATTTTCTTGCTACTGCGTATTAATCGTACGACATCAGATAATGTATTTATATGTTTAAGCTTTTGCCGTCTTGGAGGTTCGGACATCATGTTGATTATAATCTAAAATTAGCATAACCAAGCGTTATTTTTGTACAATAATTTTTTTGCTAACCTTAAACCTTAAAAATACTCTAGATATAGAAAAAAGATGTTTTATATCTAAAAGATGTTTTATATCTATACCTTCCATAAAGTGAGATCGTCAACTTGTTCAGGGACTTGTATGGAATCCATGAGGAGATTGTGTAGGAGATCTCTAGGATTGGCACCCGTCAACATCTGTTTCTGAATCCATGAAGAAGCATTTCTCCACTGATGATTGACTTCTGCTTCTCCAGAAAGATCGGATAAACCTGACAAATCCGATAGGTTTGACACAGTGGAGGATACTTCATCTTTCTCATCTGCAGTATCAATGCTGAAATGGTATTAAGTGATACGAAATTTAAAATAATTATTAAACAAAACATATAGAGTATTAATACAATGATAAACTACATGTTACAAATTATTTCTGTACATATACAACTATTAGGAATAGTAATTAAACTTTTTAATGTCTTACAAGTTGTTGGGATTTTTTCATTTTATAAAAAAGACAAAAAATTAAATTTTTATTTTCTTAAACAAATTTTTTTTTCTTAAATAACTCAATTCTTCTAATCATTTAGGATAAATGTTTTAAGATAAGATCAAAAAGTGTTCATTTTAAGAAACGTTTTACATTTTATGTCAGAATATATAAAATAAAATTTTCGAAACAAAAAAAATTTACTTCAAAAGAAAATAGTTTGCAATATTTTTTACTTCATACATATATACAGCTTTGTAGATAAAAACTTACGGACAACCAGTATCGTTACTGATGGAGTCAACTCTTAATGGTGGTGATATTAAACTCGAGGCTGCAGGAGATATGGAAGCTGATTTAGATTCATCACTCAGTTCGTTAAATCCACTGTCTGTACCAAGTGCTTCTATATATCAACAACAACAATAATAATGTTTAATATAAAGTTGTGTGTATGTATGTGTGTGATCTACACACGCGCACACACACATATATGTTTAATAATACATTCTTTTTCTACCCCAAGTTCTAAACTGGTATGCTGGTGCAATAAATTAGAGTGAAACAGATATAGTTTGTTTCAATCTACTTTATTGCACTATTATAGTTCAGAATTCTTCGAAACAGAACAGCTGACCTTAACTTACATTATTAATAGAAAATACATATCATAGGTTACTACTGTCTCGACATAATATTAAATTAAAAGTCACTGAAGTGCGAGCTAACTGATGTGATCCTCATTCGCGATATAAATGCTTACATATCTACTATATTTTGTCTCGCAAAAGAAATTCTCATTACCTTTTTTATTTCTCTTTTTTTACGAAACTATTATACAGAGCCAGATTTTGCAATTTAATTCTTAAATAATTATAATAATAAATGAAGATGGAACTCCGACAAGATCGCTGTTTTACCGACTTATACATATAATTAATCAAATTAATACGTACATATTGTGTACATATATGTATATATACATACTCCTAATTAGTAAGATCTGGATACGCGAGACAAACATGGTAGCAATATTTGACTCTTCATGTGGCCTGCCCGATCTTACCAACTCTGATTAAGCTAATCGGTTGATTAAATTTCAGTATTGCCAACTGCAAGACTAAAAATACAACCAAATTTTCTGACAGCTATGAAAAACGATAACTATGACTGTATCATAGCTACATCCTATCGCACGTATATATACATATTGAATTTTCAAATTTACATTATTCTTCTATACTAAAACTTCTAGACCTAGATTAAAAAAAAAAAAAATATTCTTTAATCAGTAATCCCTAGTTCAAATTAGAAAAATTCTCTAACAAAAGTCTGGACACGAGTTTTATATTATATGTAGGATATCTTGTTTTAGCAAAACACGTGAGAAAGGAAAACATACATTCATATTATTTCTTTCTCTTTCTGTTTTATCATTCATATTTCTTTCAGGAGAAAGGTTGTTAAAACACGGCGATTAAAAGTGGCAGTTTCGTGTTCTTAGACTTTTATAAGAGAATCTTTAGTAAAGACTCCTGGAGAGAAAAGAAAGATGAACTGGTGCGAAAGTTCAGCTAAAAAGAACAGGCCTAATGTTATGGATCGACGACGCCAGCAACTGACGACACAAAACTAATTTTTTTTCAACTTTCTTTGCTTTCGAGATAAAATTGGCCGGTTTCAAATGCGTTTTTGTCTATACTTTAATTACCGCGGGGGGAGGGAGGGGATTCTTTTAAATCTAACGCAATTAAAAAATGTGTTAAAAATAATCGCATTCGGTCGGTAAAACAGATGATTTTTAGGATTCCTCAAGTCCGGATCAATAGATGATTTAAGTCTTAAGAAATTGACCAATTACAGTCGAATGCGAGGAGAATAATCAACTGTGATTCGTCCATTTCTTATGGCTTAAGGCTTAAAAACCTATTGTAGATTCGGACTAAGAGCATGCTGGAATGACCAAATTGCCCAGACATTGCAGATCGATGAAAATCTCCGAATTTACTCAACGAAATCAAAAATTCTTTTTCAAGATTACTACACAAAATTGGGAGGTGCCGCAGGATTTTATATTAAAATCGAAAAAAAGTTAAAAACTTACATTTTTTCAACTAGTAGAGCTGTCATCTGACGTAGATGTTTCCTTAGTACAAAAGTTTTACAGTTTGTATTATCAAAACGAGTGCGGCACCCGGCGTATTACGTACACAAACAATATTGAGAACTAAGATTAAAAACATAAAAAGAAAGTTTTAAATCGATCTGCAAATTACGTGTACTAGACTGCTGAGCGAAGACTCGAGAACGATAAACAAAACAGTAACTGGCTTCAACAGAAAAAGCTTTGCAACTGTTATAAAATTCTTTAATCCGATTGGTTTTTACTTTTAGTTTCTTATGGATCTAAATGTATAAATCAATCAAATTGAAGAATTTTACAACAATTGCACAGCTGCTCTCTCTCTGCTGAACATAGCCATTGTAACTAGCAGTAAGTTCGATCTTGCAAGAGATGGCGTTACAATATGTTAAATAAAGACAAATGTATTATGCGTTTGAGTGAGACAGAACGACAGTGTAAGAAATAAATTAAAGATATAACTATTATCGACTTTCTTTGGAATTAAAAAAAAAATCTGTACTATCGACATCGATCAAGTTCGGTCGTCACTCCAGCATTTCCTTAATATTAGAAAAACGAGAAATTGCACACATACATATATATTTGTTTTTTTACAATATATACAATTTTCTTACAATATTAAAATAGATTAGATTTTCACATCGATAATATAAATTAATAAAATATATTAAAAACTTTTTTTATTACTTTGAATTAGGAAATGCATAATTCAATTTATATGCTTTTCTTAAAACAGATAAATCTTATAACACAATTATGAAAAATTATTAAGGCATATTTAATGGATGAAAAAAAAAATAATCATATGATTACACTAAAGTATAATAAAGATGATAATTGAATCGGTCAGTGCAGAAAAAGGAGTCCAATTTTGTTCAAAAATAAGTTTTTCTTCTCATTGATCTTGAAATGGGTGGATACATCAGGCTTCTAAGGACCTAAAGTAGACGTTAAAAATCAATAATAAGTGCAGAAAGAGCACAATTCCAAGATTCAAGATTTGGATAAAATGGACTGCTACGTCCCATCAAAATGTAAAAGCTTTTTTGATGAAATATTCGAATGACCAACGCGGCTAAAAACTTGAGAAGTAATTCATCTGATTACTCTTCTGTGAGAGATAAAAATTTCGAATAAAAATTTTCAACTGTTCTCGTTTTTTATATATTATACCGTATTGTTTAGAATAAAGAGACAATTATTGTATTATTGTTTAACATAATTCAAGACAAATCAAGTACTTGTAGTAGCATATATACATATATATTATACATATTTTTTAATAAAAGAAATGCTACGTATCCAACGTTGAGTGCAGAAAGAGTATGAGACCGAATTTGAAATTTAAGTTTTTTATTTAATAGACAAGCATTTCAGGAATATTAATAAAAAAAATATTATTAAATTAATAAATATTATTAAATTTTAAACATATTTAAATTCCCAATAAATTTCCATATCTAAATTCCCAACAAAAAGTAATTTTATTCGACAATAATAAAATTAAATAAAAGATCGTAAAAGTAGTTAGGTTTTGTTGGTTTTTTCACTGGAACTAAAATCAAACAGTTTTTTTATTAGTACTAAAAGATTTTAAAAAATATGACTCGTTCGCTCTTTCTGAACTCAGCGATTCAATTATAAACGTGAAAATTGTAAAAGATAAATAAATTAGCTTTTATATTAATGTACGATTATAAAGTTATTACTCAAGTATGTATAATAAATAGAAAAATAGAATTTCTGCATGCAGATATTTTGCGTCAAAATGATATTCAAACAAATATCCCATTTACATTCCGACTCGAGGAAATGCCAGAAGCACGAGCGCGATATATGAAATCTGTAAGATACAAGTGTATCCGATTTGTTCCAATGTTCAATTACGCATCTATCTCATTTCAAATGCAGAAATATATATATATATATATATATATATATAAAAGTAGATAGAATCCATCTCGTATTTACATACGTTCGCAAAAATACTGCCAACAGGACAAACAGCAAACCGAAGAGACCGGATATGTATGTATATATGTGACGCGCGTGCGCGCGCGCGCGCGTGTGTGTGTGTACATACAGGGTGTCCGGAAAGTTTTTGCTAATTGCTTTTGTGTAGATAGAGCGGAACTAAACTAAAAGTCGAAAAGTCCTGTACCATTTTGCAATTTTCGCAATAGTTAACAAGATATTAATTACTAAAAATTGCCAAATATTGGTCTTGAATAATTTTTTACTCAAATACCATCAATTTTACAGAAAAACTGCAAGAAACAAAAATCATTTATTTTCTTCTCATAGAATTCGAAAAATTTTTTCAGAATTTTTTAACAACTTTTTAGTACTGCATTTTCTTATTTTTACCAGCATGAGAAAATACGATATTAAAAAATTCTGAAAAAATTCTCAGAACTATGAGAAAAAAATTAATGATTTTTGTCTCTTGCAGGTTTTTCATTAAAAGTTGGTAGTATTTGAATTAAAAATTATTCAAGACCAATATTTGGCATTTTTTAGTAATTAATATCATATTAACTATTGCGAAAATTGCAAAATAATAGAGGACTTTTCGACTCAGTTTAGTCCGCTCTATCTACACAAAAGCGATTGAAAAATTTTTGAAACACCCTGAATATCTATATTTGTATACGCATGTAGTACAAAGCGCGGCTAAAAAGGAACAAGTCCGTGCGAGCGCCATCTGTGAACACTGTAGAGGAGCGTTAACACTAGTTAGCGCTCTGAGAAATATCCCGATACGATCGATCGACGCCCACTATTCCACAAGAATATATTGAGACTAGAAAAATCTCAGGATTCAAAAGCGGAAAAAAAGGTAGAGGATAAAAATGTATTAGTCGCGTCAAATCGGTCCAGAAAGGATATACTCGACCGATTGGTCGATCACAACGAGAAAATGCGTTTACGTGGAATTGCGACGCGATCGTTCGCGACTGTCATGGCGGCCGTAGACAGCCGTGTGGCGAACGAGAGACGCGGAAGACGTTGGCGAAAAGGCGGTGAATCGCCGCCATCTTGGGCGCGAGGCACCCGCGAATTTCGTGGTATTGCGGACGATCGCGCGGTTTTTCAGCGTATTTCGATACCTTCGAGATCGTCGTGTGGGCTATCGTGTGAAGTCTCGCCACGCTGCGGATCCACCAAAGCTGCGTTGATGCTCCCGTGGCTTCTGCCGCCGTCGACCTTACGACGCTTCACCGGGGACGAATATTCCAGCAGCTCCGAGCTCGACGCCATATTCGACAGCAATGCCCAAGCAATGCATGCAACGCATAGTGCGATGCTCTTCGGCCCTCGTCTTGTCCCCGTCCCCCCAGAGGTCGCCCCGCCGTCCCATACACCGTCCTGTTCTCCCTCCCCCCTCCACCCTACCTGTCGCCATTTCCTTCCCTTTTCTTCTTTTCCCTTCTCCCTTCTTTTTCTCTTTTTCCCAGCACAATTCAAACACTTTAAACATACTCTCAAGTCTGAACACAGCATAGTTTCTGCCATTTCTAGTAGCTTCCGTGCTGATATATATGCCTAGATATATGTGTGTGCGTCATTGGTTAAAACTCTCTAGAGAAATACAGCAATTCCCTATCGAATAGCGAATAAATATAAAGATTATAGAGGTTATAAATCGACCGTGCTTTGGTGCTTGTGTCCGCCGTCATCGAGAGAAAGAGAAACTGTCAACGAAGAAATTGCAATTTATTTGCTACTTGTGAAAAACGGGGAAACAATATTATATTTTATAAGAAACGGGAAGAAAAAGATATTGGAAAAAAGAAGGAAAATATATTAACGAAGCATCCTTCTTGATCTTTCTCAGACTTCAGCATCGAGCGAACCAGAGAGAACCGAAGTTGGATCACTTGGATCGAATGAAACTTGGTTTTCTTCGATTCTAGGCCGAAGTTCGTACAATCGAGCGATAATAATGAACTTCGATCACATGCAGAGGCGATGGAGCAGTTTACGGAAAGTGCTGGAGAGATCAGGCCCATTTTGCCGGCCGGACTTCGAGCCGTCTCCTGAAAATCTGCAGATGCTCGTGGATCACTGTAAAGTACTCGTTGTCGGTGCCGGCGGTTTGGGATGCGAGTTGCTTAAGAATCTTGCTTTGATGGGATTTAGACACCTTCATGTAATCGACATGGACACAATTGAGTTGTCTAACCTCAATAGGTAGGTGAGGTTACAAAAGATTTATATATATGTATACACACACACACACACACACACACACACACACACACTCTCTCTCTCCCTCTCTCTCTCTTTTTCTCTGGTGATGCTATGTAATCTAATTTGTAAGGACTAGTAATGGATATCGTGTCAAGATAGAATTCTCTTCCTTGAACCTGTAACAAAAATAATGACAGGACTTGCGCGAAAGATTGTTTAAATAAATATTTTATTAAAAGTTTATTTAAAGCAAATAATTTTGTTTGTATGCTTTAAATTACAGACAGTTTCTATTTCGTCATAAGGATATTGGATCTTATAAGGCAGAGATAGCTGCAAAGTACATTAACACTAGAATTCCCGGATGTAATGTGGTTCCACACAATTGTGAGATACAAACTAAAAGTGAGGCCTTCTTCCAACAGTTCCACATGGTTATCTGTGGATTAGATTCAATTGTCGCGAGGAGATGGCTCAATGGTATGTTAATGTCTTTGCTTGTTTATGAAAATGGTGAGTTAGATCAGGCCAGCGTGATACCTATGATCGATGGTGGAACCGAAGGTTTCAAGGGAAATGTTCGAGTTATATTACCTGGTATGAGTCCTTGCATTGAGTGTACCTTGGATTTTTACCCACCGCAAGTGAGTACAATCTCCAATTATTTATTTCTCAAGATTCAATATTGTTAATAGTCTAGTTGACAGTCTATTTTATATATTTGAATCTTGTTTGTACCTCGCATAGGTCACATATCCTTTATGTACGATAGCCAATACTCCACGTTTGCCGGAGCATTGTATAGAATATGTCAAAATAATTCAATGGCCGAAGGAAAATCCATTTGACTGTGCTATCGATGGGGATGATCCCCAGCATATAAACTGGATTTACGAAAAGTCAAATGATAGAGCAGCACAATTCGGTATACAGGGTTTGACATACAGACTTGTACAGGGTGTCGTTAAAAACATTATACCAGCAGTGGCATCAACAAACGCTGTTATCGCCGCTGCCTGCGCGACAGAAGCATTCAAGCTTGCAACCAGTTGTAGTGCATCCTTAAATAATTACATGGTAATTAAATAATTACATTTCTTAAGTAATTACACACAATAAATCAACAATATAGTAATGTTTTGTTGCACGCAAAAGATATATATATATATATTTTTTTTTTTTTTATTTTTTTATCTAACACACACGTACACGCACGCATACACATATAGTTTCCAATTTATTGTACATAATCCTATATATATATATATATATATATATAGGATTATGTACAATAAATTGGAAACTATATGTGTATGCGTGCGTATGTGTGTGTGTGTGTGTGTGTGTGTATGCATGTAGAATTTAATCAGTTGGATAACTTTAATCTTAATTTGTTTTGTCTTGATTGAATTCTAATCTTCACAGTCTTTGATCTTTCCAATTTGCATTTGATAAAATTAAGGTATTCATACATTATATTTTTCATCGGAAGCGCAAAACTGGACCGTATTTATATCAATAGCAATCTCGACAAGGTAAAACAAAATACATATTTCATTTTCAGGTGCTCAACGATTTGGATGGAGTTTACACGTACACTTTCGAGGTAGAGAGAAAAGTAAATTGCTTGGCGTGTAGTCAAGTACCACGAGAGATTGAAATTGAAGATTCAAAATATAAATTACAGAATTTAATAGATCTTCTTTGTGAGCGACCAGATCTGCAAATGAAAAGTCCTGCTATTACGGCTATAATAGACGGCAAATGTAAAACTCTGTACATGCAAATGGTAGCGAGTATCGAAGAGAAAACTCGCGAGAATTTGTCCAAGACTTTGATCGAATTAGGTTTAAAAGATGGTACTGAAATAAACGTTGCCGATATTACGACTCCAAATACAATTACTTTAAAACTGAAATTTCCACAGGACAATAGCGCAAGTCAATAATACCTACCTAAGAATTTACAAGCATCCATTTCTCATACAATGTGTATTTCTGCTGTTCAAATTCAAAAAGTGAAAATAAATATATAATAAAGTATAATAAAAATTGCTTGTACACGAGATTGCACGTTATTCTATATGTTTGTATCATTGCAATATTTCATTGCAGTTGTCAACATCATTGACGTTTAGTAACTGGTATTAGTGGCTTTAGTATTTTTTTTTAACGCAAAACGTAGTGTTTCAAAATTCTCGGAAATGTCTCTAGTGATAAATTTTTTGACTAATCTAGTCTAATTTTCTTTAACTTTGAAGCATTAATCATTCTTAATAAATGAAAAATAAAAAAAAAAGTTTTTCTCTAACTAACTTTAAGGAATCAAATAAATGAAACTGTATCTTGTGCATTTAATTTTAGACGGAGTTTAAGAAAATATTAAATATGTTTGACAGATATAGTTGCAAAAATACGTAATGTAAAAAATTAAAAAATAAACGATGACTTTCCTTGATATTAAGGAAAAATCGAACAAGTTGGTTGAAAAATTCATTATTAAAAGAACATCCGATATGTATAATTTTGAAACGTAATACATATATATAGCGTAATAAAAAAAACAATCTGTAAAACCGGTGGCACATGATGCTTATTTTCCTGCTGGATTGCTGAATTACAATCTTGTCACTGTATTGGCTCCAATGCTGACACTAACTAGCACTAGCTGCAAGCACCGCAGCCAATGCGGTAGCAAGCTAATTCAGCTAATCCAGTCAGGAAAACAGGCATCGTGTGCCGGCTTTAGTCATAAATACTTAATATTTAAATAATAAAGACACGACTTAAATATTATTCTATATTTCTGTACTTACATCGTCTCTCACTCTGATCAGAGATCATGTAGCAAAATTATGTTAACAAGGGACAATTTATAAAATACGGTATGTACGAGTATTATTATAAATTCAAATTCATAAAATTGTCTTTTTTTCTTTTGCTTTTCTACAAATATGTAATGCTTTGCAAATTACACATATTTAACTGCATTGAGAGAGAGAGAGAGAGAGAGAGAGAGAGAGAGAGAAATGGAATATAATAATTCATGACATATATATGTATGTGTCAAAATTTATACTTGTCAACTTATCTCGTCAAGCATTTTTATAACAATTTTTTTTTCCATTTTTCACATCACTGAGTTAAATTTTATACTGCGTATGTGCACAGCCCTCGTTTGCAAAAAATTTCATACATTGTTTCATTTTATTGTTTCATTACATTGTATACATGCTTTTGTATATATGTACGTGTGTATATATATAAAAGTTATTTAGTTTTAAATGGATTAAGAAATCTATTTTGAAAAAAAATTAAAAAGTCGTCTATCAGAAAAAAATATCAAGTATCTCTCTAAATATACATTATCAGTATAATTTTGTTTTGAACACGATTGCAATTATAAAAAGATGTACAGGCAAATGATGGACAGTGCACAATGATCTTTTGTTATACAAGCACACTTTGTAACATTCGACGTATGCACAACTCGAGTAGAAAAAATATCTATAACACAGATACATTTTTATCTATCCCTCTTATATAAAACTATTATTACATAATATTAATTTTTATAATTTACGGCTTGTAGCAAGTCGGCAAGTCAATATTCTCAAGAATATATTTCCTTGAGAAAGTATATCTTTCGCTCAAATAAACTTTCATTCAATATTAAATATGCATTTCCAGTTGCTACTAACAATTTGTACTCCGCGCACAATTCATAATTTGCGCAGAGTAGAAAAGACTTATATAATTTATTTTTATTTTTTGTCGGTCGGGGGTATTTTCGCAACGAAACACTCAAAGAATCATTGGCATTTCATTGTTTATGCAATGTCCAAAAATGGACATTCCTCCAATTGTACAATTTGAAAATTGAACATTATGGTACAGCTGGATACAAAATTGCGCAAAACCAGCAATAAACATGAAAGGGAATCGTATTTTACGGAAACATTCGAGAGTTATAATATACAACTCGCCTATGTTCATAAAATTAAATTTTGTGATACTCTAAAATAATAATGCATATATAAATTGAATAGATATACTCTATATAATTTTATCGGTTCAATTATATAAGATCAACTATATAATCATATAGAAGCGAAAATAATCGTTTTTTAATATGTTGTATTTTGGATCTATACGATTCACTTCTCTTCGCTCGGCCAATCTAAATATTTCACAGAAAAAACGATCACACATTGTTATGTACGATTGTTATGTACGAAATGTTAGTTGAAAGATTGAAACGCAATATACAATTACAAATAATGATCATACGAATAATCATCAATTTGTATAATAGTAATAATACCATAATCCATTAAAAGATAATCTGGTACAAAAACTTAAGCGCTGATAAAGTTGTGGCATAATGCATGTGATAAAGTTTAATTTTCTCGATACAACAGCAAAAAAAACTCGACACTTTCCTCAAATGAATAAAATATATATAAATGTGCACCAGACAATTGCCGATAATTCATATAGGGACGTAGCTATGCAAGGCATAGCGTTGTAACTTTGTGCAATGTCCGGATGAAAGTATGGCTATGCTGATTGATCCGTATTTTGAAAGTGTCCAGCCTTTGCTAGTTTAGATTACTAAATAAAAAGTATCGGAGTAGTGCACGACGCCTTTGAGTCGTGATACGTCTTAAAATGACAATGTTAGGCCTTAGCATCGACTTCGACGGCAACGTCTCCTACAGCTTTCTCAGCCTTCTTTTTCTTCTTTTTCGCAGATTTCGGATTTGCCGAAGAATACAAAAGGGTCTAAAATTTTCAATTAATAAATAAATGAATCATTGATAAATTTGTCAATTGTAACAGTAAAATGGCAGTTGTAAAGCTATTATATTTTTCTTAATTGAATGTTCTATATACCTTCAATTCAGGATCGTCTACAACACAGTCAGACTGATACATATCAAGGTCAAAAGGAATTCCCGTAATTTTGTGAGGTCCATTAGGCATCAAAAGTACCGTAAATTTGAATTGTGCCGCGTACTCGTTTGGTTTTTCATACAACACCTGCGTGAAAATGTGTAATGTTTGAAAATTTTATTATGCTTGCTACACGGGAGCTAATAAATGAACACGTAGTATAAATGATAGTCTTACTTGGAACGGCTCGATCAATCTATGATTTACACATTCAACAACAGCCATTTTTGCTTTTTTTTCATCTTCGAAGGTACGTAAATTGAAAGGCATGAGACCATGTTTATGAGAGACTTCTGAATAAAACATGCGAGACGCCTTCAGTTTAAGCTGATATGTCTCCTCTGTCTTTTTGTATATCGTAACTCGAGTGTCCTGTTCTCTTCCTACTCCTTCACCTGTACTCACTAATACATCCATCGCATAGACCTGAAATTAAATAAGCATAATTAAGTCTCTTTTTATAATGCCCCTCTTCTTCTTATATCCCAAATTTGTATCGACTACTATTTTAATTTTTATATCAATTTAAATATACCTCGTGAGTCTCGAGAGTATACTTTTCATGTTCCTTCTTTTGCGCATCATTTGGATTCTGAATTATTGTTTTCTCTCCATCAATCTTGAATTGTTTTAACTGGTGACTTAACATACCTTCGATTGGCTTACATTTATAGGCGTCACATATTTTCTCCACAGTGCCTGTTATTGTGTAAGTCTGAAATACATAATTAAGCGAAATTTTATTTTTTACAACTATTTACTTTAAAAAAAAAGAAAACCAAAAAAGAAAAAAGAAGACGATAGCACACAAATATTGAATCTTACCTCTGTACCTGGTTTCAAAAGCCTTAATGCAGCTTGAGAAGCATAGTGCGCAGCTAAAACTACATCTGCTTTTTTGCCTGTGACTTTTTTCTCTAAAGATCCTATAACAATGGTATGTGCTACTACAGCTATAAAACCATCAACATGTGCTCCAAGATCACTGTAAAAATACACAATTTCATTAATTATATTAATTTTGTGAAAAATTAATATCAGAAATGTTAAAATTATTCGAATCGTTATTAATCACGGAAAAGCATGCTAATGTAAATCAGTTTCTGAGAAGAATCAAAAATGTTATTCAATGTTTAAAACGCTAGAAAATAGAAATCGTAGATGATTATAACGATTATAAAGAAGCAATATAGCATAGAGAGAAACTTACACTTTAACCATATCTTCATCTTTGAGAATCAGGTCAGGTTCACTAGCAATAGGAGAGAAATGGCAAATGCAATTGTTGACTGATATGCATGTTGGAAAAGCAATCCCCTTTTTAAGTTCTTTCTCTTTTTTGAAGACTTTACTAGTTTCCTCTGTGAGTATTTTGTCACCAAACTCACATATTTCCCTTACAGAAGCTCCAGCGATGCATTTGTTTAGAACTTGCTTTAATATACCTGAAAAATACACGAATATGTAGTAGGTATATTACACAAGTACAACTTAATTACGAGTCAAAATGAAATGACTGTTTTGACATTGACGAAAACTTGAAAAAGTTAACTAGAAAAAGTTAATTAAACCAAAGAAATAAACAATCATGATCTGCTTCAACTTAAAAAAAAAAAAGAAAAAAAAGCAATTAAACTTATTTTAAACAAGCAAAATTATTTTAGAAAGCATGCAAATGATTGGAAACAAGGGTGAGTTTGAAGCCAAGTTCCGAGATCATCTTGACCATGGATTAACTTAATACTTAGTCAACAAGGAGGAAATAATTAATTTCGACATATTGTTCGACATATGGGAAAGGAGAGATTAGAACAGAGAGACGGCAAATTGGAAATTTTGCTTTTCTGCTGGCAATTGACTGGTGTCGATGATCGAGTTAATTGTACATGTGTATCAAGTATGTTCAAGGTCGGCGAACGATGCAGCTTAGGGGAAAGCGCTGTCGCGAGCGGGCAATGCCCAGGATGTAAGACGGATCTAGCACATGGTCCGGCTCCGGCATCAACGCGCCACCAGCCCACACATTCCATATGGACCGTGTGACCCGTGTGGCCGAGATGGGCTGAGAAGGCGCGCGCGCGCTCGCGACCGCGCGGACCCCCGCGCGAACACGCGCCACCGTTTCCTTACGGTTCACGATCTCGCCGGCCATTTTATACTTGGTGACAACCAAGTCCTCGGCGATGGTCTTCTCAGTTTCTTCCTTGTCAGCCATGTCTACGATACAATGTATATTAGCGATCACGTGATTCCAGCGGCTTCCTCGCTGTGAGAATCACTCGACAGTGCTCTCGGTACGCGTATCAACGCGTATACTCGACTACCCACGACTACCGACTCGTCACTCGTCACTCGTTACTCGTATGAACGACCGACACGACCAGACCAGACCAGACACAACGACGGGCGCCAAGTCGCCCAATGGCTCCAATGCGGCCAATGCCCAATCGGCCCAATCAGCCCAATGGTGAATGGTCGCCAACAACGGATGACAACCTGCACTTGCACCCACTGCACCTTGCATTAGCAGTACTAGCACTACAGCGACGATAGCGACAAATAGCTAACAGTGGCCTAGTTTCCATCGAGGGTTTAATTCGAATTAGGGGGTCGATTCTATATCTTCAAACAAGGTGAAAATTACAAAAGTGAGCAAATTTACTAAATGTTGACCAATGAAATTATTAGTATACTAGTAAATTCGCTCACTTTTGTAATTTTCACTTTGTTTGAAGATATACAATCGACCCCCAGAATGTAAGAACCAACCAACAGTCGAGCATTCCTCTGTCGTTCGACTGTAACAGGGGAATGCTCGATTGTAATTGGTTGGTTCTTATATTCTGATCCAGTTTAAATCCTTGGTGGAAATTAAGCCAGTAGCGATCACGAATAAGATCTTACACACATGACACAATGGAGGTGATAGGGATTTTAGGGAAAAAGGAATTTTATCTCCTATTGTTTTGATTGGACAAACTTCAATCTTAAATAATTACTTTAATCTTAATTACTTTAATTGAATATGATTGATTTATACATTTAGATCCAGTGAGGAAGTAAGGGCAAGGCCAATTATATGATTAAATATTGATGAATTTTACAACAGTTGCAAAGCTTTTTTCGCTGAATGCAGCTGCCATTGTAGATTGTGCGGCTACTTGACACACAAATCACGCTACAAATCACTACAAATGCTTGGAAGCTTTTGATTGACCAATCGAAAGAAAGAATTTTACTAATTTACAAATGCTTCGAAGCATTTTAGCATCAAGTGAACCGTAGCTGACAGCCGTAGATGACATTAGTAGGATGCAGACTTTGCACCACCTATTATAGTATATATTCGATATATCGATTTCATTCACATCCGAGATATCGATCAAATGGCGATTTTCGCAGATTTTCGATATATTCAGCGTTGCTGTCGATAACCTCATGTAAGAATAGAAAATAGATAGGACACAGAATTATCCACAAGTTGTCAAATTGTCACACGAGTGACTCGGCGATTGATTCCAATGTATTTGAGCATTTGTATCTTCGATAAAAAACAGACCGACACGATTATTTGTCGAGTATCTGATCGTGCGCTATACCGGGAAGATAAATGCGCCCGACAGTAGCAAATAGTGTCTGGTCTATAAAGAGGCTTGGAAGGGATCTTGTAAGAGAGTTTAGCGTTTGCTAGCGCCGGCCGACACAAAACGATAAGGGAAGGAAGAAAAGAGGAAGGGAAATCGCGACTCCACGTCGCGACCATTCGAAAAGAAAATGACCGTCATGGATTTCTTTGGTTGCGCCTGTCTGGCTTTCGGTCCGCCACTAGCCATGTTTATGTTCACCATCGCCGCCGAGCCCATCAGAATAATTATATTGATTGTCAGCGCTTTTTTCTGGCTGATATCCCTGCTGCTATCATCGGTGCTTTGGTATGCTGTCGTTCCATTACAAGAACATCTCGCGTTTGGCCTAGTCTTTTCTGTACTTTTCCAGGAAGGTTTCAGGTAAATCCAATCTCCCTACTGCAATCTCATTTAACGTTACATTTACATTAATCCACACGATAGTGTATTAACAAATTTTTATCTCTTTAAAGGTATCTCTTGTATTGGGTGCTGCGTAAAGCCGAAAGAGGCTTGGAAAAGGTCACAACGACACATGTGGCTGACAGCAGACACGTATTTGCTTACGTTTGTGGCTTGGGTTTTGGCTTCATGAGTGGTGCCTTTGCTTTAGTCAATGTCCTGGCTGACGCAGTGGGACCTGGTACCATGGGACTCCGTCAGGGTTCCGAATACTTCTTTATAATATCAGCTGCTACCACTTTGTGTTTCATTCTCCTGCACACGTTCTGGGGCGTCATATTCTTCTATGCCTTGGACAAGAAGAATTGGGGACAGATTATCTGGGTAGTTGGATCGCATCTGGTTGTCTCATGTATGACATTGCTCAATCGTTATCAAGTGTATGCAGCCAGCTTATTATCTGCTTATATAGTACTAGTAATAACAACTACACTTGCGTTCAGGATCGTTGGTGGACGGACGCAGTCTTTAATTCTCTGTTTCCAAAGAAACTGAGCGCTTACAAAGGTTACTTAATAAGACGTTCATAGTTGGCAAGTTCATCTCTGATGTGAATTTAATGTCACAACGACATCTTTTCCCTTTAGATATCAATCTCTAACGCACATTCTACAATAAGTTGTTACTTAAGCTTTAAGTTTTGAACCGTAAGAAATTGACCTGTCGCAGTCAAATGTCAAAAGAATAATCGACTATAATTGATCAGTTTCTTAACGACTTGAGATTTAAAGCTTATGTAATGGCTTCGTGTTGAGAGCCCATAAGAAAATTGTATTCGTTACTCTATTATATTATATTATATTATATGTAGAGAAAGGTTTAATGTGCAGGATACTTTTTTTCCCCATTCAGATTATTAAGCAGGATACCGTTTGCAACATCATTAATTTTGTATGGTGAAATGAACTCAATAATATACGATATATCTATATTTTGGCCAAACCGATCGAGAGACAAATCGTATACAATTGCATATTTTGAAATTGATATTTTTCATTTTCCATCTCTGGACGTGAAAGTCCCAATTATTTTTCTTGTAAAAGGTTCTAGCACTAGATATTTTAATCGAGCTGCTAGTCCGTCCCTTAATCCATCGAAATAATTATATGATACAGAAACAAAATAATCTCTTAATCCAATTTTGATTCAGATGACGTCCAAGTGTGTATCTTATATCCCTTTATATCTTAAAGCTTATATCCTCTTGATTTTTCATTGCAGTTATGTTGAATTGTGACGTCAGAAACAAGGAGTCATGAATTTTCTTTCTTACATTATGTATTGAAATAAAATCAACTTTTTTTCGTGTTATAATATAATAATATAATGTATGATAATATAAATTTATTAAGTGAAATTTTTCGGTTCATAATAAAAATAGCTACACACTCGTCTATCATAAGATCTAGTTTTTCACCTTATAAGAGCCACAACACCTATACGTTAAATTGTATATGCAGGATAATAAAAGAAAGTTTTTTCGATATTTTATCCATATTATTATATATACCAAACGCAAAATAATGAGATATAAGAGTTCATTATTTATTTCGGCATATAGTGCAGGAAAATAAAAGTGTAATTTTTTGATATTTTTCAACGTCATAATTTAACATGGCTACAAAAAGAAAATGAGAAATTATAAAAAGGAAGAAAAAAATCTAAAATGTATGCGTCCGGTGCGCTCGTGTGTATATAAGTATGTGTTTACAATTTATAATTATTGTATCAAATAAGATGTATATTTGTGCATCAATGTGCGCCGTTAAATATGGATTCCTTGAATAGGTTTAACAAAGAAAAAAATGAAGTGTAAGAAATTATCATTTTTTGTATGCAAAAAGAAAAGGGAATCTATCGACGATTACACTTAAGGTAATTACTGTGACGTATCTCTTGGCATTCAATTAATTTAATTTTTATTTATCACACATCTCGCAATCGTTTATTATCCAGATCATATTGCATTTCGTACGACATTGAAATGAAAACAATTTTTGTAAAATACTAGTTGTATAAATTATTGTTATCGCTGTTTAGATGTAAAACTATATATATATATATATATATATATACCATCGTTCCATATAATATAATATACAATAATAACTCCAGTTATGCAATTAGTTCACTATAAAGATAAATTTATAATGAATTATTTGTAATTCTTTTCTTACAAATTTTTTAAATATGCTAAAGTTTCGAATTTATATGTTCCACGTATTTGAATTATTCATCATTTCACTAATACGGTGACCATATTTTCTTAAAGAAGACAAAGGACAAATCTGAAAATTTCAGGGCTTTGTTCCTACATATTTTCAAACCCGTTTGTGACTCTTTTTATAGAAGAATCTATGCATTATAAAATTTTATTACACAGTATAGTCAAATTGAGATAGTGCGCAGTTTTCTGATAGTTTGAAACTGATTCGATTGTATTGGAACAAATTCTTGATTTGTAATAATAAATAAATTTGTAATAATAAAAAATGAGAACAGCTCTAGTTTGAATAAATTTAATTTAAAAAAATTAAGAAATATACTTAACAAAAACAAATCGTATTTATGTGTGTGAAACTGTAAAAATTTTCTATAATATTAGACATTGGAACGCTAGTTAGAAAAGAATTTCCCGTAATGTCAAAATAAAAGACAGTAAAGGATAATATTGGAAAATAAAGGACAAGATTGAATTTTGAAAGAACAAATCTAAAGAACAGCCATGTAAAATAAAGAATTGTCCTTTACAATAAAGGACGTATGGTCACCATACCAATAAGGTATGGTATATCTTCAATAATGGACATAATTCAAAATTAAAATAATATATGCTAAATCACAATCAACTATAAATTCCAAAATAAGTAAAAATCTGTAATAATTACAAAAGATAAGGAATGATACGAAACTCCTTGTTTCCAGGTAAAATCCAAAAGCATATTATTAATAAATTGACTTGTATTTTTCTGGGAAATTGAACTATTTTAAAAAACAAAATTATCGGTTCTATTTTATAAAATTACATTCCAAGCATCTATCATGGAACAAGTCGAAATGGATTCCGATCGAAATTATTTCATCTTTCCTAGAAAACGCAATAGAAATCTAGGAAATAATTAAATAATTCAAATCGGAATTCGTGTCGAATAATTCCATAATATATACTTCGGTACAGTCGAATTTTTATATATTTTTCTCAACGGGACAGAGGAGATTTCCTGTATTTTTTTAACTTAACCTTAAACTTAATTTTCTCTTTCGCATTATTTCACACTATTTATTACTTGATCACACGTACACGAAATAAAAATGCATCTTGCATATAATCAACTTGAAACAAAAAATTCATTTCATTTTTTTTGTTACTCTAAATTGATTGTGCGGGCAATAACAAATTCATTCTACGCTGCTAAGCAAAGATTTAAGGTATATAGAAAAATATAGAGAATCTTTTCAGTCCCACAAACAAATAAATATACGAATGTATGACAAGTAATTTGCAACATTTAAGAACTTGTTAAAGAAGCCATAAGTAGCTCCATTTTGTTGAGAAAATTCTTCCCTTCCATTTTGTCCCATCTAACTTCTTTAAAAGAACCTCCCAGATTCTCCCATTTCCTTTCTCGAACAAGTTGACCAGGAAAGAAATCCTTTCGGGGAGAATGTGCGATGGCGACTTGAACGCCCGTTTGCGGTTCACATCGCACAGCAATCATTCTACAAACATATTAAATGTGTGAATAATAGACAGGCACACATTTTTTCTTTTGTGTTATAAGTTTGAACAATAAAATACCTATCGCCAATTGGCGAAGCTAAGATACAACTACTGGCATTTCCCAAAGGCTCCACTGAACCTAGGCCGAGGTGCGAGCTGTTTGCTAAGAACTGCCAGCCCATACACTTGGCTAGAGCCTGTACCGCGCTTATTTGATGCTGATAAATCTGCGTATAAGAAACAAATATTGTGATACCATTTTACCGATATAATAAAAGAATGTTTTATATTTCGAATTTGACATTTTTTAATCACACGAGTTAAGGTTTTTTTTTCCAAATGTTGATAATAGAAAAACAACTGACCTGACAAAAAATTAGATCCCTCAGTTCCTGAGGCTCATAACTCATGTGCATGACTCTACCGTCGCGACACACACATTTCAGTGACTTTTCACCGACGTGAACGACCATCGATGTTCGACATACACTGTCATATCCATGTGTTAGAATATTTATTTTTACGCAGGACTGCGTCGGCGAATTCAGCGCATTCCAATGTGAAACGATAAGCGGATCTTTCACTTCTTTTGCTATCGTGTCTAATACGTATTCTGTACGCAAACGCATGAAAAAATGTTGTGCTTGTTGGATAATTTGTTCTAAAAGCGTCTGACTCTTTGTCATTTCTAAAAGCTCGTATCTGTCGGCGGCGGTAGGGCCAGCTACATATCTGCGTTTACTAGGCCCAAGAGGTCCCGAAGCAGGATGAGGAAATGGATGATTACTATTATTGTAATGTACTTCGCGTAACAGTTGATGCAGAGAGTGTTCTAATACATGATCGTGATCGGTTTTATGTGGTGGTGGAGCTGTAGGTTTTTTGTCGTTGCCTGTGCTATGGCACAGGCCAATTATTAATTGAATTCCTGGAAGTACCTGGTGTAAACATTAAAGAAAAAAATAAATTTTTTTTTTATTACAGGATAATCCAGGTCACCCGTTAAGAGCCGGTATGTACGTACTCTGTTCATGAAAAATCGAATCAAAAAGTTCTCTATCATTTTGTAATTTTTGTAATTTTTTTTTAGTTACTCAATAAGCAAAATATCTAAAATCGATGCGTAAGACAACTTTAAGATATATTTAAGAGTTCTTTAAGGAATATCTTGGAGATATTTCATAAAGAACTTTGAAAGATATCTTAATGTCGTCTTATACATCGCGATTTTACCTGCTTATTCCGCAAGAAATAAATATCTCGTTTTAGAAATTAATGTCTCGTTAATTTGCGATTGTTGCGACTATTGCAAAATGGTAGAAGACTTTACGATTCAGTTTTCCATAAACAGAATATGTGTATGCCGATTCTTGCGGATAGTCTGAGTCACACCATGAGTCATATATTATGGTGAGTGTGTGTGTTTCAGTCTGAAGTAAAGAATAAAAACTATACAAGAAAACTCTTGATTTCCATTTGCAAGATACATACCGTGGCCATTATCTGATTTCCGACAACCATGTGAGGTATAGGCGCGCGTAAATGCACAGCCTCTCGCGCTAATTGACTAAACAGTTCCTTACAAAACAGAACATTCTGTGCAGCCTCCAACTTTTGCTGCCAATGCATATCGGTATTTGAATTATTTGCACTGCTATTAAGCAAGCTTATGTTTGCACTGCACAAATCTTCTTGATCTAAACAAACGTACATTTACTCATTTGTGTTTAATGTGTACACATTTTTCTTCACTCATACACACATGCACGCACACACGCACGCACACACATAAATTGCTTTCTTTAATTTATTTATTATTACCTTTCTGGCATAATACTTCGATGTATGCAACACCTTGTAACTCGCTGGGTATGGTTACCCGCAAGGCGGATGCTTTTGAATTTGAGGGTCCATGAGATTGTCCTGACATGCTGCTACCAGTATTAGGAGAGGCTGGTGGGCTATTACTACTTTTTTCTTCTTCTTCAGCTTTGGTAACTTCAAACATACCCGTTTGTGTATACTTGGAGCCAGCTGGTAAATAATATAAATATAGTATGATTTATAATAAACAGAAATATTAAAAACACAAACAATAAAATATAAGATACGTAATGCATATTTCAAATAAATAAAAATATAATAAAACAAACCAGTTCGATAACTGAGATCGCCAATGATAGAGTTTGATACTTTCTTTAAACGCCAATTTTGTCGTAATCTTAATAACTCGATATGAAAGTCAGGGGTAGATCTGGTTCTAGCTAATTCAGCCTGACAATTTCGTAGCCTCTCAGTACCCATCATAAGCACTGATGCTGCACCTGCCAATGCCTTTTTTCTAGCATATACTTGTATCATAGGTTTTACATCTGCTGATTCATGAGTCGTTGGATCTAATACCATATAATTTCTTTCCTTTGCTATTGCAAGTACATCAGCCAATACACAAACTTCCGTCAAGGCATTTCTACAAAATCAATCAAATTCAATTTGTATTCTTTATTTGTATTTTTGTTTCTAATTATTAAAATTATTATTACAAGCTTAATACATTTATAATACATACACATATAAGTATGCGTATATGTATACATTATATAATCACAGCTTCTTAGACATACACATAAGAAATTATGACAAACCTTAATTTGTTTCTAACACTGTCCCACGGCCATAAAGAGGATTGAAACGAAGCAGGATCCTTTGTATCTTCTTCATTCTTCTCGTTACCCTCCAATTGCTCCTTTTTTACCTCTTCACCGTTCGTTTTACTAAAGTCAATCTTTTGAGCAATTTTTGCCAAGTTCTCCGATAAAGTAAGAGGTCTGCAGCATAATTAATAATATAAACATTAAATCTTATCCTCTTTGACAAAACTAAGGTTAATTATAAGATGTAAGATAAGATGTATTTAACATCAGACGATAATTCCATTAATTCAGCTTCACAATATATTCTCTCTGTTGACAACAAAAGTTGTTTACGTACGCTTGGTAAATTTCTTGGCCATCGTAAGTAATTTCCTGTATTTGATTCTCAATCGGCGCTTCCACGGAAATGTTCACAGAATACGCCATTATTGTTTTCATACCACTTCGTATAGTTCATACGTTCATATAGCCTAACCGGCCTTTTCAAACATATAAGGAAATAGGGAGCGTTTATATTGGCCGTAACGCATATGCCGTATGGCGTAATCTGTAGAAATTGATGAATCACCTTCGAGTATTTTCTTCTTACCGCCGAATGAGAGGGGAATACTTGACTGTGATTAGTTAATTCTTATAGATTACGGCATACGGCATACGGTTACGGCCAATATAAAACGCTCCCTTTAATAAATCTCTGTCCTCTCCGTCTATAGATTGTTTATAGTGCAGAAGGCTACCAACTGTGAAACGCGAAAAAAACATGGGGCGATATTCATAATCCATTTTTACTTTAAAACTGTTTTAAATTATTTTAATTTCAGCGATGTATTCAAAGAATTATGTACTAAGTTGATACAATGTGCAATCAAAATAATTAATTAAATAGACATATCGTGTATATGTTCACGCATATCGCTGAAATTAAAATCATTCAATAGAAAGTTACTAGTTAGTATCCGTATCAAGTGCACGATGTAAACTGGGCCTGGTAATATGGGCCAGTTTCACCAACGCCAGTTAGCTTATGAATATCAAATGAATACCCTATGAATACCAAAATCTGGGTATGAATACCAAATAATGAATCTATAATGAATATCAAAATCAATCATGAAACTTTATCCCTAGGATGAAAAGTGAAATGTGAAAATTTTAACCATTACAGTTAATGAAGAGATTTTTCACTTTTCACTTTTCATCTTGGGAAAAAAATTTCATGATTGATATTCTGTAACCACAAAATACTGCCGCATACTACTGTTTCCTGACAAAGGACCACTTTTCATACGTCCATTGGAATCGATTTATCATCTGCAGCTTTGAAAAGTGGACGTATATATATCCTCAGAAAAGTGGACTTTACTATATATAGTTTACATTGACTTTGTCAGGAAGCAGTAGTGCGCGACAGTATTTTGCGGTTACCTGAGAGTCGATTGTATAGCCTTGAAATGAGGTAAAAATTACAAAAGTAAACAAATTCACTAGAGTATTCATAATTTAATTGGTCAATACCTAGTAACCTTTGCTCACTTTTGTAATTTTCACCTCCTTTCAAACTGCTGGTTTTAGGCCGTCATATCTTCTCTCAGGTTTCTTTCTGTTGGTACTGAATTTACTTTCCTTGTTTGCGCAAGAAAAGATTCAATATCAACTCGTACGCCATAGTTGTCTCTGACTGATTTCCAGCTTTATTGACAGTAATGGCAGTTTCCTCATTGACGTTTGAATTTTACAGCTTTCTTGTAGTCTTTCTATTTCGAAAATGAATGTTTATTTGCGTGTTTATCGCCGCCACCGTTCTTTTCCTCTTATTATCGCAACTGAAATAATCCTAGCTGATAATTCTGGAGTAATATCTTAACGATGCTCCGATGTAACCTCTTCGCTAAGGCGAAGAACTGCCAAAAAGAACTGATGCAGAAAAAAACAAATAATTAACGAAGGATTCGTGAGGAGGGCAGATCGTACAAATTTATCACTTTCTTTCTCAATAAGCAAATGGATACACAAACAGATATCAATTTACCGCGACCGCAAATGACGTTGCGAAATATGAATTCTGGCAGTGTATTCTATATGCCTTTAACATCGTTTGCAGGTAAACAATCTCTCGAATATGTGTGCATGGTCTATGATTGTTCACAACCATATTTTATAAGCGACTTCGAACCAGACTTCTCTCTTGGTGCTTTCTAGCAAAAGACAAAATGTAACGCATACACACACATACATACATACACACACACACACACACACACACACACACACACAGTAATAATATTTCATTTCTATTTAACATTAAATAAGAAGAGTAATGTAAAAAATAAGAAGGGTAATGTAAAGGAATGATTCACTGTAGATGCTTTTCATTTAGTGACACAAATCGACACAAACATCGTCCTGTCTGTTATTTAATGAATGTATTGACAAACAGTGTTTATGTCGACTGTGTGTTTCCTAAACGGGAAACAGCAGTACAAAGGTAGTACAATACTTGTGTCGTCAAGTAGAAAGCATCCTTAATTAGCACAATTAATTCAATTGATAGACTTATCCGTGACAAAATTCTAATTATATATATGGTAGGTCATAGTCCTTAATCTGTCAAATAATGAAGAATTAATCATTCCATTTGTAACAAAAAAAATTCACCATAGTATGATATCAAAATCATCCTACTTAAATTCTTTTTTTGGCTCAATCCATCTCATTGTCTATTTTTCAGAGATGTGGTATCAAATATTTCTCTGGGCCCTGTTTTCCTCAATATTTGTACATACGATTGCTGGCGCAATTTGTTTTGCTACTTTGCGACAGCACAAATACGGCAAGTATGTAAGTTATAGTCTATCTGTGAAACAGTCCATTCACAATGTTACATATATCCACAGATTTTTCCCATTGCTTATCATAATAATGGGTGTACTATTGCCACTGACATCGGGTGTCGTCAGCTCAGCGGCAGTTGCCTTTGTGTATAGAGCATCTGGCTATCAAATGCCACCTTTATATGCATTGTTTTGGGGTATTGGACAGACTGTGGTACCGGTATGCGTCGGATTCACACGAATATTGGCGACTTTGTAACCTGTTATTACAAACACTGCACTTGTGATGTATTTACGTGTACATAAGAGCAGCAGTCAAGCGTTTCTTTTAAATTATACGTATGTACATATTATATAGGTAAGTCCATCATTGTGGGCATCTGTAGTTGTATTGATGCGTTTAGTAGTGAGCTAACTGTAAAAGTGGAAAAGATTATAATATTATCAAAAAAATGAGGTATACTTTCTATTTGGTGACACACAATAATTGTTGTTTTTGTCTTTATTATTCATGAAATAGCAAGAAAGATAGAATAACTTTTGTGCCAACTTGTGTGTCAGTAAAAAATATGTTTTTAGGAAGATGCTTTTAGCGCTATTTGAGTCAGTTGATTCTTGTTTCATGTCTAATAAATGTTAGATAAATATAGAGAATGCTTTCCATTTATGCTAATACAAATTGATACATTTTATCTTTCTTGACATTTAACGAGTAACAAAGACAACAATACTTGTGTTGACTTGTGTCATCAAATGGAAAAAACACAGAATGACAAATAGTCTTCCCGAACGCACTCTAAATGGAAGATATCCAAGTGGAAGATTACCCAATTGGAAGGATTCATAATAAGAAACATATATTTATCGAATATCACAGAAAGCATCTTAATTATTGTATGTATCTACATATATGTATACACACACACACACACACACACACACACACACACACACACACACACATACATATATAAAGTCAGTCTGATTTTTTTTAATTGTTAACATATCCTTCCAGCTTTATTATAAATGTTACAATATTAATCGGCATCATATAACAAATAATATGTTTCTAGGCTATATTACATCATTTGTATTATACAGTCGTTTGTATAATCTCTCTCAAGACTTGTCCATTTTTATATGTTGCTTGAAATTGTTTGCAATATTTTTGATATCCACTAATCCTTCCTCCAAAGCCTTGAAGGCTTCCATTTTTACGTTTTCATCAGAAGTACTTAGCAAATTGAGTACTAAATCTGAAAAGAAAAAAGTGCTTTTTGAAGTTATTATTTTACACTTTATTATATATATGTGTGTGTGTGTGTGTGTGTGTGTGTGTGTGTGTGTGTGTGTGTGTGTGTGTGTGTAAAGCTTTATTTTATATATATATAGAAGCTTTCGTTTAAGGATTATCTCGTCATAAATCGTTATATACCATGATATGTGAAAAGAGTCGACATTGTATTGGGTTCCAGTTGCTGTTGAAGGAAGGCGAGAACGGTTGTTACATGTCTGCCAGACATATGTAAGGCGTTTTGCGTAACAGCGGTGAAAAGCACACTTGTAACTAGGTGCAATGTCAATGCGGGATCTTGCGTAGCATTCAGTTCCTCCAACAGAGCTTCTCTGTGAGCATGTACCTGTGGTCGCTCTTTTTTTTTATCGTACTTTTTTAAAACCAAACAACAAGCTGCCATCGCTCTGTCAGCATTGTTCAAAAAATCTTCCACTGAATCTCCCATTACGGTTTTATGGATAACTGTTAATGGCTCTTTAACATCCGCAGGTAATTCAAGTAGCAATCTTTGCCTTGTCTCTGTCGTGAGATTTTCCGCTACTTGCAGCATATTTTGTTGAGCAGCCAATTTGAATATACTTGTTACAAAATCAATACCTAGAGATTTGAGCAAGTATTTGGTCAGCGGAGCTTGATCCGCTTTGTCCAAATGTTTAATACCTTTGTCGAATATTCGAATGTTCGTTATTAGAATGTTCAAACGTTTGCCAATCTCGCTTAAATTAGTAGTCTTGTTGGATTGCGCTAATTGCTCTGCCAATGTTAACGCAAACTTGTTTAATTTTGGTTGCAAATAGCACGCTAATTCGTCTGCCATTTCTTCGATAACGGCTACGTTCTCATCTTTCATAACTTCCGTTTTCACTTCTTCTACGGTTATCACGGTGATCTCACCTCTTTCAACCGCTGTCTGCCTCGTCTCGTCTTGGTCAGAATCATTTTCCTGCATTTTTCCTTGAAGATATTTTTTCTTTGTAGACTTGGTCTTGGTTTCTCTGCCCTGACTACCGCCGCCTGCTTTACCAATAGTTGCCTTTTTCCTTCGTTCTTCCTTTTTATTTACTTTGCTTTCAAGGATTAAATCCGCAGATTTGGATTTTAATTTATTTTCAGCAATAGATTGGATCCATCTTCCACTCACTACCATGTCGCGAGTCTTTTGTTCCGCTACTGTTTCAAGGGATTTGGTTAAAGTTTGTAAAAATGCCTCAGAAACAATAACTGTCTTTGCAAATATATGCACATTGACCCTTATTTTCTTCGTAGCTAATTTGATGACAAGTTCGGCATCTTCGTCGCTAAATACAGATGGTAAAAGAGGATACAAGTCAATAAAGGATCCGGTCGCAATGACCTCTTCAATATTGGCGTCGACTTGATCCGTTACTACTGTTCCTACAGCCACTGACTTTAGAAAGACCATGTTCTCATTTGGAAAATGACGTTTTACGAAACCTGACGGGTCTGATATTCCGAGTCTCGTAAGGGCGTCATATTCTATAAGATAAGAATAGATTAAATCACGTAAGGCACAAAAATATCTTGGAAATTCCTGTAAATCGCATATTTTACCTAAATATCCATTTTGCTTGTAAAAATTTTCAACCCACTCGTTTTGACTCTTAGAGTATATAATAGGTATGTAAATGCTATTTCCACTCTGTTTCCCAGTTACAACTCCTGGCACTTGTTTTACTTCTTGCAAACTGTCCAGAATTGCTGCAATACATATAGTACATGTGTATATATATATATATATATATATATATATATATATATATATATATATACACACACACAATATATATGTGTATATAAAGAAATGAATGTGGCATTAAGTAATAAGTCTGTAGATGAAAAGGTAAATTAAACTATTTTGTTTGACAAATATAATAGCTATTATCAAGCTATATTAAAAAAATTCTTTGTGAAATCTAATAGTCTGATATTGTTGAATGGAATTTAATAATATAGAAAGAAAATAGTAACTCAAGTATGTAAACATTAAAAACTGATTGCTCTTTCACATCACTATTTTTGTACAATACTTACAGAAAAATATTCTTTCTGGTACACCACATTGCCCGAGTATTGCGGATAATGGCGTAGGCTTTGTGATGGCTGACAGAGCGCCTTTAATTTTTGCCTTATTTCTAGCAATAAAGCTTTCGGTATAAAAAATTTTGGGATCTTGGGAGTCTTGTATAGCATGTATTATCTTTCCGAGTTCCTTTTCAACGACTGATAATAAAAAATCAGATGGTAGATTGTAAGTGAGCGTTAACTCTGCCACGTTAATACAGCCATGTTGTACAAGTTTATCGTTTATCTCTTCCGCAATTTTACTAATGTAACTCTTATCTATAAGCTGACCCAATATCACTTTCAGCCCTTTATTGTGCTTTTCAATCTCTGTTACTGCTTTAGTTATTTGCGACAGATTAACATTAAGAATTTGCGCCAAGTCAACTAAGCTAATTTTTCCACCATGAATATACAGCTCATCTTTGATCTCCTTCCCAAGATGCTGAGATGTAACATATTCTTTGCCATCATTGGTAAATATTATGTCCAGAAGCTTGTTTTCTACCAATGTTGTTATAATCTCTATACAATTTCGTTCAGAGAGTCTACAATATACATTTAATTATATCAGATCAGTGCAGAAGATGGAAAATAATGTTTCATTGACATAATAAAATTAATTTCATTTCTTTTCTAATATCTTTTAATGTTTACAGAGAGAAAAAAAGAAGTAAAATGAAACATGTAAAAAAAATTCTCTCTCTCTCTCTCTCTCTCCTAAACCCATTAATAATTATAAAAATGATAAAAACAACTGTATCTTTAATAGATAAAATATAATGAAATTGATCTTGAAACTATATTTCTTTCATGATAATCTAACAGAAATCAATTTACATCAATATCAATACTATCAATACCATATGTTTAAACTTGTCTGAAGGGGCTCTTACAAACTACTGTAATGAAAAAATACGTACAAAATATTTAGTATACGAGTCAGATAACAAGAATGTAATGTTTGTAATTCAAGTAAAATTTATTCGCAGATTTCAAGTATCACGTTATTCATAGTCACTTATCAAGAAAAAAAGATTAGGTTAACTGAATTGCGGAGTAAAGAGCGTCACTTACTTTTGCAAGGTCGAACTGAGTTGTGCCTTCTGAAAATCAGCTGCTAATCGCTTGACTTCTTCCCAATCCACGTTAGACATTTTTCAATCGTTTCTCGTGCTTTAAATTAACTCACGTTGAAACCGTGGTGGAGAAAGATGCTTTCGTGCTGACACGCTCCGATGAAAAACGTAGCAGCTGTCAAATACCATGTATTGTATTGCCACTATTGCTATTACCAGTATTGCCACTATCGCTATTACCAGTATTGCCAGTATTGTCATGTATCACTGCGCACGGTGGGATCTGTTAGATCTGTCCTCGGTAACTACACTTTCTTGTCATTTTTATTTTTGTTAATAATGAGGTATGTGTATGCATATGTATGTATGTACCGTGTATATAGAAAATAGACACGGAAAAGCGTCAATTAGAGATTAAGCGAGAGTTAGCATAGAAATTTTTTTATAATCAAAGTCAAAGAAAATATATTTTAAATCTAATCAAAACATGTATACGACACTATATCCTAAAATTTTTTTATTTAAAAATTTGAATTCTCGCGCAATTCACCAATTTATTTAATTTCAGAATAATAATCTAGTGGACGCAAAAATTGAATTGAATACACACACACACACACACACACAAAATATACATAGGCTAGCATCGTTTCCGGTGATGGACGGAAGCGGGCTCGCCTGCTCTAATTTTTGCAGTCACGTGATCGTTGGATCGCTGTCAGTCAGAAATCGTCGAATGACAGCGGAAACATCAAAGCTCACCAACGGATTGTAAACAAACTGGAGCAGCGTGCACGGAACACCGTAATCGCGCATCTCGCCGTACGGGTCTTGTTCTCGCTTCTTTTATGTATACTCAAACAATCAAAATGCCGGTTCAAAAGGATTCGAATATCGTGAAAATCGCCGTTCAAATGACCGATCAGGTACCGCAACTCATCGAGTTCAATCAAAAGCAACCTTTGGCTGGAATTATTCAGGTGTGTGTGTGTGTACGTGTAATCTCTCGGTTTTATTAATTATATTATGTATGTACTTATAATCGTAATTTATATAAGTTGTGCACAGTGTGCATCTATATGTATATTACTCCAATTCTCAAATTTTTGTCTCCAAAACGAAGGAGGAGGAATGCGAGAAATTATCTCTCTCCCAGTTGTATTGTTATATTTCATATATGTATCTATATATCCTATATAAGAAGATTAGGAAAAATAACGGAATGCATTCTAATAATACTTTATATTAATGATTAACATTTTGCTTTAATTGTAGGAATTGTGCAATGGATGGGGTTTGTCTGATGCCGAATCGTACTCTTTACAATTTTCGGAAAGTAACAATCAAAATTACATTACGGAAAAGAATAGAAACGAGGTGAAGAATGGTAGTATTCTCAGATTGGAATTTTCACCCTCGAAAACAGCGAGTGATATTTTGACTAAACTTAATAATGGTACGGCAGAAGAGAAAGTGACAGCTTTGCAGAAATTGAGTACACTCAGTATAGACATGACTTTTGCGTTGGAATTTATAAATAAGAAAGGATTAGCATTAATTATTTCACAGGTATTAAAATTTTAATAAAATACAGATATATAACTTTTCTTGACCATTTATACACTTGTTATACTTATTATATTAATTACTTTGTATCAGGTAGAAGGTGGAAAATATAAAGGAAACACCCTTGCGTATTCCCTTCAATCGTTTGTGGAATTGATGGATCATGGAATTGTATCATGGGATATATTGGAAACGCCCTTTATCAATAAAGTGGCGAGCTACGTGAATAATCAATCAGTAACACAGGACACTAGCATAGTGGAAGCTTCTCTAAGTATTTTAGAAAATATTGTTCTCAATTCAACAGGCAAATATGGACAAGTGGAAAAAGAAGTTACTTTTCCCAATCTTGTAATGCATTTGCAATGCATGAATCCACAAATTCAACAAAATGCGATAGCTTTAATAAACGCGTTGTTTCTCAAGGCTGATCTACATAAGAGACGAGCAGTTTCTGCTACATTACAATCTAAACAAGTCAGGAATGTGTTCTTGACAAATGTCATACAATCTACTGGACAGGTAAATACATGTTGTACATATGTACATATTTGTACCTTGATATCTTCTTTATAATATTAAAGAACAATGGAATAAATAATAGAATTAAAACAACTTTACTAGTTTCCATTAAGACGGTTAATAGATACGTAATGTATTTAATTGCGGAAACAAACAATCATTTTGGAACTTTATTTACGTCACTAAAAAAAAATAAAAAAAAACATTCACTTATTCTATACGTCAAATATCAAGCGAAAACTAATATTTTTATTGATGCATCTGTGGAGTTATTTCTAATCAATGAACATACATTCTCATCTCTTCTTCTCTTAAAATATTCTACTTTTATAATATAGGTCGGAGCGGAAATGGCGCATCAACTCTACGTACTGCAAACGCTAATGCTAAGTCTTTTGGAACAACGAATGATGACCAAGATGGATCCACAGGATCAAGACGCACATGATAAAATTAAGGAACTTCGAAGAATCGCTTTTGATACAGAAGGTGCGAATAGTGGGGATGTAGCCGCTCGCAAACAGGGACTTTTTGCCAAAGATTACAAGAAATTGGGCTTCAAGTACGACATCAATCCTGCTCTTGATTTTACCGAGACTCCACCGGGGATGCTTGCGTTAGACTGTATGGTGTACTTTGCGCGTAATCATACTGAAGCTTATACCAAGGTTGTTCTCGAAAATTCGTGCAGAGCGGATGAGCACGAGTGTCCCTTTGGCAGAACAAGTGTAGAACTTGTTAAACTGCTTTGCGAGGTGAGTTAAATCAATTTCAAAAACTCAAGTTATACGTGTCCAATAACGCATATGATATTTAAATTGGACGAATATTATTTTAATTAGATATTACGCATTGGTGAAGCACCCAGCGAACAGGGTCAGTCTTATCATCCAATGTTCTTTACGCACGATCATCCATTTGAAGAATTTTACTGTGTTTGTATTGTATTGTTGAATAAAACATGGAAGGAAATGAGAGCAACTACGGAAGATTTTGTTAAAGTCTTCTCCGTTGTACGCGAGCAGATTACTAGAGCGCTTCAGTGCAAGCCTACAGGATTGGATAAGTTTAAAAACAAGTTACAACAGTTGCCCTATTCGACAATTACTAACCTTTGGCAACAGGAAAGGACAAATAGGGAGGAATGGGAAAGTCACGCGAGGCCAATTGTTGAACTTCGAGAACAGATTACTCCTGAAATCTTGGAGCTAATTCAGCAGCAGCGATTAGGATTTTTGGTGCAGGGTACCAGATTCATGAAATACAGTGCCAGAGGACAAGTGTGTATATATGTATATGTATATAATTAATATATATGCATATATATGTATATATATATATATATATATATATATATATATATATCTTTANTTGGAATATGATATACGTAATAAAGCTAATTGTAAGACTAATGAGAATCTCGATATTTTTAGCGAATTAAAGATAAATTTTGGTATGTTCGCTTATCGCCAAATCATAAAGTTTTTCATTATGGAGATTGCGACGAGAAATCAGTGCCAACGATCGACGAACTTCCTACGAAATTAGCAGTAGTCGAAATTCGAGGATTATTAATCGGCAGGGATTGTCCGCATATGAAAGACTTGCAAAGGCGGAAAACTACTCATCAGTTGGCATTTTCCTTAGCCTTGGACTCTGTTGAAGTGTCTAGTCTCGATTTCGTTGCTCCTGATGAACAGGTTTTCGACTATTGGACTGACGGCATTAGTGCTTTACTCGGTGCGTCAGAAATTCCTTTTACATTTATAAGCAATACGCGCGAGTATTTTATTTGCTTTCCTTTTTTTCCTTCAGGAAATAGAATGACTAGCAAAGAAGCTGAAAATGATTTGGAAACTTTATTATCCATGGACATCAAGTTAAGACTTTTAGATGCTGAAGGGATCGATATTCCGCAAGATCCACCCGCGATTCCCGAACCACCGCCAAATTATGATTTTTGCTACGAATTGAAGTAACAATTGTGAGTGTCGTCCTCGTCTATGACTATAGATATAGTTTACTTAATTAATTTTTTACAAGCTATTGATCTTTGTCCATAAATATCGATTTTTATACTTTTTCTCATCTTTTGCATATATTGTTACGATATATCGACATTTTTCTCTTTAGAATCGTAATTTGTCATGGCGTATTTTAATGATATAAAAAAAAATAGTAGTATGTTTTACCAAAGAGACACTTAAAAATTCTATGTATGCAGTTTTTATATGTATTTTATAAGAAATTATTTATCTAAAGATGAGAATCGCATACAATGATACAAGTCAGACATCATCGTAATTACGTTGACGATTTTTTATAATAATAATTTAATTAACTTGTAAAGCAGAGTTGGGATTTAGTTGCACATTTCGGCCGATTTTCAGTTTGGATCCTGCACGCGAATTGGTGAAGTAAGGGATAACTAAATCCCAACTCTGCTGTAAAGCATATCTGGTAACGTAACTGGTCGCAATATACTTTATACAGTAAGATTTTTTTATCTCTCTCTATTGTGCTATTAATATTTTATATCGATGTGTGAGTAAAGTAGTACAATACATTTAATAAACGACGAATATATTTAATAAATTGTGAAACTTAATTTTACAAGATATTTATTGAAACATTAACTTATAGAAAATTCTTGATCTACATCTTTGCAAGTAGTTTGTGCCCTGGCAGCAAAATGTAACGCGATGTAAAGTATAGAATAGAGACAGAGATATTTGACAATTTTTCATAAGTGATGATAATCTTTATATGCAAATGTACACGAAACTTGAAAAAATAATGTATACCATTGTATACATAGATCGCTCTTGACGCTTTTCTGTGCGAGAGAGTGTATGAAATATCAGATGTAATATTATAATTCGAATACATAATGTCCCGTGAATCTTACATAACATCCTCCGAAAGAATATGATAATGCTGGAGATCGTTGGTTTGATGATCCGGCGGACAGAGGAAAAATTCAATGAAATTAAGCATGGGTCCTCGACTGAAAGGATTCAAGTATTTGCCCTTCTTGTCCCTCAAATACGAATACCTCTTATAATTGAACATTTCGTTGGTAGTCAAATTCATACATGCATGTAAGACCTATAGTAAAGAAAAATAATAATAGAAAATTACATCGAAAGAAATGTAGCAATAATGTAAATATGTCGTATGTCTACCGAGGTACACGTTAGAATCCAACCGAGCCCGCAAAAGATGAGAGCCTCCAGTACACCGAGAATATACAAGAGCTGTATTCCCTCAATTGCGATGCAATAACACGCGAAATATAACGTGAAAGAGCAATTTATCGCCACGCACATAACGAATAGGAAGAACCACATTCTGAAAACAAACGAAAGAGAATGAGAAGAAAAATAATTTAATTAATGAACCAGCCACGTATACGTAATAATGTATCGTACCTGTTGCGTAGGCCAACGCAATTGTATATAAATGGACAGTGATGATCGAAATATGTGACACATCTGTTGCAAATTCTGCAGTGTTTAGCTCGGAGAGGTCTGAAACACCTGCAGCTGTGACATAATCGCGATAGTAAGACATTCCGTTTCTTCCACTTGTCGAAGTACGGAATCTACGGAAAAACAACAAAACAGGACATAGCAATACGTTAACAATTGTAGTTTACGGTTTTATTATTGTGCGTATGATGAACCTGTTTTATCGCCCTGTAGTAAGTGTCACTGTTTTGCGGCACGTAACCGGGGTCTCTTCTGTTAGCGACGATCCACGAGATCCACATAAGAATGTTCCAGTAAATGAAGCAATAATGACTGCCTCGTAAGAGATTCCACGTTAACGGAATGCACTTCAACAGGTACATCGGGTATCCCCATAGCAGGACGGATATCATGAACAATAACAACGGTCCCTTGCTGTTGCCCGCTCCGCCAAATAATAGCGCCCTTGAAAGCAAACGACACATATAACAAGAAATTCAGTTCATTTCTTTATACTTTACTAGAAAAGGTGTGAGCCACTCTTTGTCACGAGCACACCCGACGAATACCATAGCTCATTAATGGGCGGTATCCATCTGGCACGGCGTTTCTGTTCCGCCTGCAGAATGCGCACTATCTCCGAGTGGCGATGACTCTTGGCCAGCTGCAGCGGCGTCTTGCCATTTTTGTCGCGCGGTTCAAGCTCGATTTTACTCTTTTCACAGAGGATCCGGACGCAACTGACGTTGCCGGACAGGCAGGCCAAATGGAGCGGTGTCGAACCGAAGTAATCAGGTTTTTGTAGATCCACTCCGCTGTATATCAATAGCTTAATGAGCTCGGCGTGTCCTTTGTACGCAGCCCAATGTAACGCGGTGTCACCATTTATGTCGGTCAAATGTCCCTGCGCGCTGGATCCTAGCAAGAAGGCGGCCGTCGCGAATTTGCCAAACATGCAGGCGGTCATCAGAGGCGTTAGGCCTTTAAAGTCGGCCGCATTGACCGCAACTCCCGCCTGTGAAGGAAAAAAGTGTGAACGGCGAATTAATCAAGATATTTGGAAGAAACTAGTCTCTTTGAGACTATAGATAAGGATACCTTTATACCTTCAATAATAATTGTACTATCGCACTATGGCCTTTTCGACAGGCCCAATGTATCGGCCTGGGTCCTTGGATGCCAAGGCACGATAAATCGACGGGTCCATTCCGTTCTATCAAATATCTCATTACCTGTTGAAAACAGGTTGTAAATTGTTTACAGTTGTATCTTCTAGCGCAAGAATTTTAACTTTACTAATAATCATTTTTTACAAAATGAGGAATTTAGGTTTTTTTAAATAAAAATTAATAAAAGTCTGTATCTGTGTCTCTGGAAACTAACTTCAACGTTGCCGTCCAAAGCAGCCCAATGGGCAGGTGTATATCCCCATTCGTCCCTCGCGCTAAGTACATTCAGTCCGTTTTTCTCGACCAGTTCCTCGACTGCCTCGATTTCACTGCAATACGAACTCTTTGCATTCTTCCCATACACTACTCTTCCTGAACGCAAGCAAATTCTATTCTCTTTCCAAGATCTCACCCGGCTCTGAGCAATTCAAAGATCTGTTTGGTCTCATCGGTGGGGCTTTGGCCAGTGGTAGCTTCGTCCGCATAGATATTGTCGTCAGGACGATTCCTCTGTCGCGTGTCCTTGCCGGAACCGTGATTCTGATGAGCAGATATCGGATTGTTCGGTAGATGCCCGACCATGTCGGGATCTGGACTTAATTCCCATACGGATCGTGCCGCGCCAGGCCCTGCCACAGGGCTCACCGGATACACCTGTAAGCAGGATGTCGATTGTCGATCAAATAAGAAGAAACAACTATCAATTCCAAGCCAAATATTGCTACCTGCCCAGTTAGCCCAGTATAGTCTACTACTTGATAATATACCAACCGAGTAACGTATGAGTAACATCAATTTCACACTCGAAAATGTAATTGTCATGTAATTAACATCATCAAATGCGTTACATTATAATTATACATCTTATTGAATGTGAAATACAATAGAAAATATATATA
>JAANIC010006598.1:155688-170625 GCA_017607545.1 Acromyrmex charruanus
TTATGGGACATGAAAATATATAATCTTAAATCATTAAAGACATTGACCAATCACAGTCGAGAAGAATAATCAATTATGATTGATCAATTTCTTATATTACAAGAAATTGATTCAGACTTCAGACTTAAAGCTTAGTTATAAAGCCTGTTATGGAATTAATCGAAATGGATTCCAATCGGAATTATTCAATAGGTATGCATGAAATGTAGGGCGGGAATTTTTGAAACATGGCGGGCCAATCAATGCGCGACTTTCCCATGTCATGATTCTTATCACCGATGAGATACTAATAATTAAAAGACGGTCAGCTCTCATGGAAGTTTGCTTGATTGTCAAAATTTAAGTGATTAAATGAAAATAAGAAACTGATAATATAGTATTAATTACATGATTTATTAGGCCGTAAACATGTATATATGTTCAAAACTTATAATACTCGTTTTTTTATTTAAAACTGTAATTTTAATGTTATCATTCGAGTTTGATTATCAAAAGTATGAGAAATGAATGAAAGATGTCGCCACGTATTATCGAATTTGGAATAGTTCTATCGATAATACAGATGGCTCCAGCACCCCCTTAAAGATGTCACCACGTTGTCGCGCAGCAAATAATAATGGTTCCTTTTTATCCGGCCCATCCCTTCCCAGTTCCCTTCACAGCATTCTTTTTTAGCTATTTCTATAGCCCCACTTTGGCTAAGCATACTATAGTTCCACCTAACCCTTATTTATCCTTATTTCCTAGTTGTAATTGGTTGTACTCAGTTGTAATTCACTCGTAACGCTGTAATCAGCTGTAATCAATTGCGTAATATACGATGTGGTTATATAGCACTCGGTGCTTTTGGCCATCGCATTTAAATTGTGTCAGTGTTGAATAGTGTTATTGATTGCTAGAGATTTGTTCAGGACGCTATAAAAAAAAATGGCACCTACCATTCAAACCAACAGTAATCAAGCTGATCGGGATAAACGCGTGGTCAGGCCAGCAGAGAAGCGGTAAATAAGCAAATAAGCACACCAGCGAATATGATATATATTCGCAATTGAATCATTATTATCATAAGCAATACAACTAGCATTGCTATATATTATTGACCTGTGCTTTTCCAGATCTGAGCTCATATGCAGAGTAAAATATTGCAATACGCTGCCGGATATACCGTTTGACCCAAAATTTATAGCTTATCCCTTTGAACCGACCAGGTGAGTAATGTTTGATCTGTCAAACTGTCGCTTACATCCTTTCGTCTTGTAATAATTTGTCATGTTTATAACAGGTTTATTCAATATAATCCAACCTCATTAGAGCGTAATTACAAATATGAAGTATTGACAGAACATGATTTAGGTGTAGAAATTGATTTAATAAATAAGGACACATATGCGGGGGATCCAAATGCTCAATTAGATCCAGCTGACGAAAAGCTGTTGGAAGAAGATGTGCTGACACCTCAAGATTCTAAACGTTCTCGACATCATGCCAGGAGTGTTTCGTGGTTGAGACGCACAGAATATATTTCCACGGAAAGCACGAGATTCCAGCCACAAACAGCAGACAAGGTTGAAGCCAAAGTTGGTTATAGTATCAAGAAGAATTTCAAGGTATGATGTCTATTGAGCAAAATTTGTAGCGTATTTGTGTATTTTCCAATTCAATTATTTTTAATTAGGAGGAAACGCTGTACATGGATCGTGAGAGTCAAATAAAAGCTATAGAAAAGACATTTGAAGACAATAAAAAGCCAATTGAAAGACACTACAGTAAACCGAACGTAGTACCTATAGAAATATTGCCAGTATACCCAGACTTTAAGGTATCATTGCAACGTCTGTCAACAATATTGTCGTTACATATCTACGATTATAATTTTTATTATAATTTTTTAGTTGTGGAAATATCCATGTGCGCAAGTTATATTTGATTCTGATCCTGCACCAACTGGTCGATCTGTACCAGCACAGATAGAAGAAATGTCACAAGCCATGATAAGGTAGCTTTGCTCATTTCTCTCTCTCCCTCTCTCTCTCTCGCGCGCGCGCGCGCACACGCGCGCGCGCGCGCGCACACACACACACACACACACACACACACACACACATAGAGTAATTTTATACAATTCAAAAGAAAATGTATACTGAATAGAATTATTATTTGCCTTATCATCTAGTTAATTTAGATATTATTAGATTATTGTGCAAGATAATCATAATTCTTTTATAGAGGTGTGATGGACGAGAGTGGTGAGCAATTTGTAGCTTACTTTTTGCCGTTGGAAGAAACTTTGGAGAAACGTCGACGGGACTTTACTGCTGGTATCGATTACGCCGATGAGGAAGAATACGAGTACAAAATGGCTAGAGAATATAATTGGAACGTCAAGAGCAAAGCTTCCAAAGGATACGAGGAGAATTATTTCCTCGTGATAAGACAAGACGGGGTNATATGTATATATACATGAGCGCTGCATTATTATATGACGTGTTATAATTTTGTGATTTGTCACATTAATCCATCTGTATATCGCAGGTTTACTACAATGAATTGGAGACACGTGTGCGACTAAGTAAACGGCGCCAGAAGGTCGGACAGCAGCCAAATAACACGCGCTTGATAGTGCGTCATCGACCGCTAAACGCCAATGAATTCAGAATGCAAAGATATCGAGAAAAACAATTGGAGCCGCCGGGAGAGGAAGATGAAGACGAGGAGGAAGAGGAAGAGGAAGAGGAGGAAGAAGAGGAGGAGCAGGAGACTCAACAAGAGAAGGCAGATATGGTAGCTAAAGGTTCGTTTATTCTATTTACTACGATATAATTGGAGAGGACAGACTAGCACTCCGAAAATTTTTTCGATAATTAGAAAATTTGTTGGCAGGTTCCGAAGCAGAGAACGAGGAAGGATCGACGCGCGCGTCATCAAGAGCATCCTCGCAGGCGTCTAGTAGAAAGTCGCGATCTCGTTCCAAGTCTGGTTCAAGATCGAAGTCGAGATCAAGATCTAGATCTAGATCTAGATCAAAGTCGAGATCGAGGTCAAGATCGCGTTCGCGTTCGCGTTCGCGTTCGCGTTCGCGTTCGCGTTCGCGTTCGCGTTCACTGTCGCGGTCACATTCAAAATCTAGATCGCCGTCTCGATCGCGTTCGCGTTCTCACTCACGTTCGCCATCTAAATCACGCAGTAAATCACGATCACAATCACGATCACGATCACGATCACGATCTCAATCTCGATCTGGCAGTCCTCAATCGAGAAACACATCAAAGTCGAGATCTAGATCCAAGTCGAGATCGCGCTCAAGATCGCCTGCGAAATCACCATCGGGATCTTTGTCAACCTCATTGTCTGTGTCGCCGTCAAGATCGAGATCCGGTACTGGTAGCGGTTCCGCTAGCGCGACCGGCGAAAGCGGCTCTGAGAGCGAATGAATCTAGATGCGCGATCATTAATACTAATGTAATTAATTCATTTCCACTTGAATCATTATTTCAACGAATGTTCGTTTATACCATCGATATTTTTAAATACAGCAGTCCTGCCGAATATATCAGAATAATTGCATACTGAAAAAATAATGAAAAGGAATTCTTTAATAATTATTATGATAAGCAATCGTTACAGGATGTTCAGTGGTACGATCAAAGAAATAAATTTATATTAGCCATATATACATATATATTTTATGCACTGAGGTAGTTGCTACGATAATCTGCAGATATAAGAAAAAAATCCATCATTGTGTTTCGAAAGATGTACTTTTATGATATTTAATTTTGCGATATATATACTTTGGTCGGGAAATGAAATAAGAAAAAATAAGACTTAAATTGTTTGAATATTTTCCAATATGCAATATTGGCGACAAATCTGTTTTATAATTTTTATTTTCATTTTTTTCCATCGATATGCGTTTATTTTAATTCGAATGTAAACCAACTATGTGAAGCGATTAAAAAAAAGACAGATTTGATAGAGCTATCTGTTATTTGATTAATATCCTGTGCAAGTTTTTTGATATCGCAAAAAAAAATCGCTCATATATTTGGACAAATTAGAGAAACGGGCGCAACGTAAATTGACGTAAATTTTCTCAGAGTGTGAGACCAGAGAGAAATCTGGAAGTGATGACATGAAGGTGAGAGTTTTTACTAACTATAAAATATGAGAGAAGCTTGGGAGCGGCCATGCCGACCGAGATTTTATTTTAGCTGTTATTTTGAAGCGCCTCTATGTCCACAAAATGTGGACATTCAACTACGTAGCCAATATCCACGAGTCGGTCGATAATGCCCACGATTTTTTGGTTATATTTCTCGCTATGTTTACAAATTTCGGTCGGTTAGGCAGACAAAACTGTAATGACCAATTTCTTCACTTCTAGATAAATTGCGGATAATCTTACCCAGGAAATATCTCCATTGTATTCTGAGAGATATTTTTTGGATAAAGTTACCTAGAGGTGAAGAAATTGAGCATAAGTTGTCTTGTAACAAGACGTACTTATTACAAGCGCCGACAGATTGATTATTCGTCTTTGTCTATCTAACGGACCAAAATTCGTGGATATAGCGAAGATACTACCAAAAAATCGTAGACATTACCGACCAGATTCATGGATATTAGCTACGTAGTTCAATGTCCACATTTTGTGGACATAGAGGCGCTTCAAAATTAAAATAAAGTAACAGCTAAATCACGACCGCTCTCAGGCTTCTCTCTGCGAAAATGCTTTGCACACTACCGCCCTCTAAAGAAGTGGATGTCAACTACACAGCAATAAAATCTTTATTGAATCTTTTCTTGCACGAGGAAAGATTCAGTATCAACTTCATGACGCGAAACAGATCGGTATTCATAGTCGATTCTTACATTTAAGACTATCTTAAGTATGTACAGTCTTAAGATGTAAATCAATCCGAGGACTGTATTAACATCTTGAGACATTATATTTAAGTTAGTTTTAAAATAAAAACGGACTATGAATACCGCCTCATGTTTTTCGCCTTTCACTGTTGGTAGACTGCGCACTTATAGACGACGCGGAGCAAAAGTAGGCATAAAATTTGGTCAAACTGAACACACCATCTGATGTAATCCTTCCACCATGGATTAGAGGATACTCGTTTGCGCATTGCGTCATCTCTTATACGATGACACGACGGACACGATCTATCCGAATGAAAGCGTCGATGCCGACAATTGCCGAAGGGCACATGGCAGTCTATCTATGTGACTCTCCGTGCCGTGGGTATCGCAGATGCTGCTGCTAATGCCGCTGATGGCTGACGGCTGACGGCTGACTCAGCTGACTGGTGAGTCAGGAGAGTGGTGGCACTGATGGCTACTGGCTGGTGGTTGTAGCGTAGTGGCTGTGGTTAAATGGTTACTGGTGGTTACGTTCGATCACGTTGGATCACGTTGGATCACGTTGGATAAAGATTAAGCAAGGTAGTTTAACGGGGATTTAACGAAAAGTACGAGAGTCAAGTAGGTAAAAAAGAGCCACGTGGACGAGCCTTCCGTTGTTCCGCATCGCGATAATGAATCTCACATGCCTGCGTATATATATGCGATAGTGTGCCAGGTGCCTCGTGCATGTTAATTTAACATTGTTTGGTGTGATTACGCGCTCCGTAGTCACTAGTCTGTCTTCGTACCGGAACTCATACCAGCTCCACTCCATTTCTCTCTCTCTCTCTCTCTCTCTCTCTCTCTCTCTCTCTCTCTTTTTTCTACGCATACATATATATGTTTAGTCAAATATATGTGTTCAAGCGTGCCGGAAAGATGCAATTGAAATGGATCGATACAAGTGAACAAGTTGGCGTACCACGCGTTGCGAGAGAATGCAAACAGAAACCGGCGATATCGTTTCGTTTCAAATTTTATGTTCGAGCGAAGGAGAGGGAACGCCGTTCGCATCGTACTTGGGATCGTATCCAAATTGTCGTTTGAATATTTACATTGGTGCAATCGCTGAGCAACTTATTACATATGCTGAAAACATTGACCCTGAGAGAGAGAGAGAGAGCTAATTGCTGTCTCTTGCTTCCACTTCCCTCTCTCTTCTGCACAATCCTACTCTGGTGATATTGCAATTGACTGCAATGATCCATCCATTTCACTGCGCGAGATAAACAAGTCGATGGACAGTTTTATATCCGTATTATCGCGTCGCGCTTAATTTCATTAATCATCGTGCACTCCGCGAGTGGAACGGAAGAGAAAACCATGACGAGGTGAGTGAGTAAGTGAGAGAGAGAGAGAGAGAAAGAGAGAGAGAGAGAGAGTGAGAGGGGGGGGGAGAGAGGGAGAGAAGGAGAAAAGTGGGAGAGAGAGACGTATCCGTTTGGATCTCTCGATGATGATATCACGAGGACCGAAACCGACGAGGACGGAATCCCGACCGGGGCGGTGAGTAGAAGTAGACACACGATGCGGATGACCGATGGACGAGAAGGAAGAATCGCGTGGATACCGTCCGTGAGGAAAAAACAAAAAAATTGTCGAAAAAAATGATAGAGCGAGAGACGGCTGTTTTCCGTTATTTGCCGACGCGGTCATATATATAATACATCGCATACTCGATGTTTTTCATTTATACATATGTATGTGACGGAGTGCCATATATTGCGCACCAACCAGCACCAACGATCGCCGCCGCGGTCGATGATGTCAGATTTATATAAGAGTTTAATGTTATCAATTCGCAGAAACGAGCCGAGCAGGGACGATTGTAAGGCTAACAATGTGTGAGTGAAATCATTGCGAGATGTTCCAACATATTTTTAAAAAATCCTCCCATCTGCAGGTTCGTTAAATTTGTTAAGCGAAGCGAGATATTCTCGGGAATGCCATTTTTCTATTTATGGTATTACTATTCAGCGATACTTAATCAAATTGGAAAGCATGGATTCGCAACGAGAAAGATTGAATTGAAAGAATTAATTTCTCAAAGTTGTGCCATATATAATGTATAAATATTTCAAGGATTTCATTATATGACACTTTTACATATTGTTTATGTTATGCGAGACACAAGCAATGCAAAATGTGTAAATTGTTATAAGTTTTGCAATTGTTAATCTGCAGATAGAAGATAGACTTTATTTTGATAAATAAAAATATATACATATATAAGCGAGACGAAAGCTTTAATGCAGTTTAATGCAATGACAAACAACACAGGTTTCGATGATTCATAAATAGTTTACATAGATGACACGCAAGACATGTATTATATAGAGAGCCTATAATTAGAGTGGCGCCATACGGGTATCACTTGTGATTGGTCGGCCATGTTTTAGCCATTCCCTCCAGTTTTTTAAACGCATTATTTTCTAAATTTTGAATTCATGCTAAAAAATGCTCAAAAATTGTGACAAATTAAAAAATGATAATAAATAAATATTGTATGTAAAATAATAATATATATACTATTGTATATAAAATAATAAAACTTTTACATATATTATTTATTATAAAATTTCATTTATTTTGTACTATTGCAATATTGTACATTTTGTAATATTGCACATTACTTTATACAAAACGTTATTTATTGCATATTATTTGTGCTATTAAATACGCTAGTTTATTATCCATTCTCTGTTCCCACATTTTAGGAGCAAAATGTATCTGTAATAATATAAAAGAAATCTAAAACTTCAGAAAAATATTATATATGTGTATGTACATACCATTTCATAAAATATTATATATTAATTATCATATTATTTGATTTAGACTCACAATGCAATGATATATAATTGAAAAGATTACGACAAAAAGAGAAAGAATTAAATTCGTAACCAATGTGATGATTATACATATACTTAGTGCCAAGACACTACCGTGTCTTCAGATATTATAATTAATCTGTGTATATTTTATGTTACATTTTTATTTTAATATTTTAAATACATTATTTGTAAAGAATAAATTACTTTATCTCACATACAGATGAATTTTTTGACGGTGTCCAATTTTTATATTTGCCATTTATATTCTTTAACCAATTCATTCGGCGTTCTGTGTCTTTCGGAATTATTTTCATAACATATCCTTTTTTTAATGAATTGTTACAAAACGATATTATCCATCCAATCATATTTCTAAAATAATTTCGATAACTTCATTTTTATCAATGTACCTATATATCTATGTCGTTCAATGCTGTTTCACCTAACTCTAAAACTGACAGTCTGTTGAATAGACTGAGACCGTATATCTCTTTCTCTCTCGCAAAATTTCGCTAAAACATGCGTCATCTCTCGTATGGCGCCACTCTGATTATAGGCTCTCTAGTATTATAGTCTACACATTTGTACGCGTAGATAGTTACGTAGAATTCTGATTAATTGAAAGAAATTCTGTGGAAAACTGAAAATGATAGCTTCTCTTCTAATTTAAGCCGCAGTCGCGCGTCACGATGAAATCCGTTGACGGTTTTCGAGAATATCGAGTCAAGGCTGTCGTCCTGGCTGTCGTCTCGAATGATGCACGCGAAAGTTTCTTTTCACAAAACAGCGATCTCGAAGCATGGCCTTATTGAGTAAATATCATAAATACGGAGCACATTGGCGTTACGCGACAGTTAACATAAAATTAACGTAATGAGTCTGTGCCGAATGTTAAAGCACAAACCGATATCAATATTTGTTAAGCGTCTACTTCTCTAAGGGGCAAATTGTGATCATTAGCATGACGCGGTTGAAAATAATTGCGATTTGTCACGTATGTAAGTGTTTCAATGTACGGGAAAAAAGATATAGTTCAAGTTTGAAGTGTTCTTGGAGCGAACAATCGTCAAGTTCTAAAATAAAGATGTAGTATATTGTCAAATAGCTTAAAAGCTGCTGCTATGTACATTTAAATTTGAGATACGTTTTATGTTTAATTGTAAGAAACGAGAGAGAGAGAGAGAGAGAGAGAGGGGAGAGGAGAGGAGAGGAGAGAAAGAGAGGAAGGAGAGAGAGAGAGGAGAGAAAGAGAGGAAGGAGAGAGAGAGAGAGAGAGAGAGAGAGAGAGAGAGAGAGAATGATTAGATATCTTTACTGTCCTCGTCTCAATTTGTAACTAACCGAGACTTGTCTTTGCATGTTAATTTAGATGCCGAAAAATAAAGAAAATAGCAAGCGAAAGAAGCAAATGGAGGACGAGGGCGACGAGGATTATCGAAAGCGGCGGGATCGGAATAACCAGGTAATCTATCAATTTTGCATGTAAATTGTTCACGTTATTTGCATATGTATGTACTATATATCATCGTTGTTTCCGCGCTGTCCACAGGCTGTGAAACGATCGAGAGTGAAGAGTAAATTACGTACGCAACAAACCTTGGAACGAGTAAATCAATTGAAAACGGAAAACGAATTGTTAGAGGAGAAAATTAAAATGCTCACCAAGGAGCTTGGGTTTCTCAAGGATCTTTTTATTGCACACGCAGGTAGGTATATCGTTATTAGGATATACCTACAAAATTATTGTCAAATTGTTAAATCTTTTGATATACCTTACAAACAGTTTGATTAAGTATTATATAGATAATTTCTACGTTTATTTCTTATGTTTTATCTCTAATATACGAGTAGTATATTCATTATAAGAACACACGATTTTAGTTGATTATTTGTTTAAAAATAAGTATATTAGTCAAGTACACACACACACATACACACACACACACACGCGACAGATTTTATTGTTTTACTTTTAGGAGGTTCCGGTCAACACTCAATGAACATTCAAGATCTAGATCTGAATTCTCTCCTGGCGGAAGAAAAATCGACGGAAGAATCATCAGTTATAAAGACGTCAGTTATCAAGTCGACTAGCAAGCTGTAAACCTATATAAGCTCCACGTTAAGAAATCAGCGTGGTATTAAATTTGAAAAACGCGAGACAGTATTTTGTCTTTGATTCGCTCGATCAAAACAGAGCAAGTGGACATCTTGGAAAGATGTTGACTTGAAATTCATTGAAAAAGATTCTAGATGCGAAGAGCGTTTTCCGAAGGCGGATTTTTCAAGTTGCAGTGCATCGTCAGTGAATTATCGTCAGTTAAATTTACAACTTGTCAAAAACTGATGGAGGCGAAAGTGATGCAACTGTCGCATACAACTCGCGATAAATTTGAGTACGAAAGTATTCATTTTAATTGTTAGCCAGTGAAGAAAAAATAATGTAAACGGTACACGACAAAAATATCACCAATATGTACATGTTGCAGATATTAGAGCATTATACGTATAATGTCACACGCGATCATATCTTGTACTAACGTACTGTATTCGCGCGAGATGTGGCTTTTACTGTTGTTAGATGTTATTTACATATACATATGGAAATAACAAAAGGGGAATTTTCTTTTAAACATTTATAAACCAAATAACGAATTATTGACATCATCAAAATATTTATTTTATTGATTGTAACATACAAATACATATGTATATTATACGTATATTATAATTTTCCGAAAATATTTTTACTTTCGTAGAGGAGCGTTTTCGACATGTATTCAACTTTTATTAAATTAGATTGGTTTAGCGACAACATAGTTTGGTAGTTTCCCTAATACAAACAGCGCATTTAAATTGATTGCGCATTGATTTGAAAATGCTTATTTCAAATGTCCTTTCCTTCTGATTATCAATACCTATCAGGGCTAATTAAAATTTGTTATAATAATCAGATTCTTCCAATTACGTTACTAATAATACGTTTTATACGTTACATTCGAGCAATGTAAACAAGAAAGTTATCGTTGTGTGGTTTGAAATTTGGTTCCAGTACCATTAGAAACACACAAATTTTTATTTTATAATATATACCGAAAGGCATTTTGACGTGAAAAAAACAAGGTACGCAATTAAATTGCCAGTGGTTGGCAAAGACTGGATGACCCGGAGGGTCATCCCCTGCCGATGGCCTCACCTGTATGCTTCTGTGTGTTCGTAAAGTGTGCACGATCGTCATACTGACCGAATAAACCCCGAAGATACGTAATGTTTTATATTCTAGACTAGCAGTCTTGATGCATTTTCCTCTTGATAAAAAATTTGCCTCTTAAATTTTTAGCATCCGGGAATATTAATCATGTTTCTCAGAATTTTCGTGAAGCAAGTGAAAGATAATTACTTACGTTAGTATAAAAAAGATAGAGGTAACGTTACAGGATTCCAAATTGAGATTTATTTACTCTTGGATATACGTGATGCTTTTTAAAAAGTTAAGCAGAGTGAAAGAGCAAAGTGCTTTTAATTACTAAATTTAGCGCTAGGGAACGTGCTAAAAAAGAAAAAAAATGAAACACCACTCGATGATGGTCCAGCATTGGAGTAGAGGGAGGGCTCAGGGCAGCACAGAGCAGTACAGGGCACCTTGAATTCCGCGCACATGCCTGAGTCGTCTGTATCACAGCACTGACCGCGCTGCCCGCTGGTGCCGGTCTAGCAGACGACATATTGGCTGCCAGGAGCACTTCGCCGAGTCGCCAGCGCCTCAAAGTCGAACGTTTAGGTTTCGGCACCAGGCTCTTTCGGACGCGCGACTCGCGAGTTGGTTTCTCCGGGGATACTTGAGTGAGGAGGAGAGATAAGCGCTGGTGGCGAAAGAAAGACATTTTTCGCAAAAGGGTTACTCTTACTTGCTCTTAAAGAGTAAGAGTGCATATGTAAAGATAGCGCGAGAGAAGGTACGCGAGGGTGCGAATTTTATTCCCCCGAGTGTTGCCGCTTGCCGTGATCGTCGACGAAGAGTTGTCGGCACAGGAAGAGTGGAATAGAAGAGCGGAAGAAGCGGGAAAAGAACACGAAAAAAAAAAGAAAAAGACTCAGAGGGGCTGAGTCTTATGAACAAAAAATGTCCTGTCGAGGACAAGATCTATAGGAGAGGATCTATGAGGAGGAGCAGAAAAAGGGCTCGTAACTCATAATAAGTCATATCGGCGAAAGCACAGAGAGGAAGGAAGTCACGAACGCGAGAGGGCGGGGCAAGATTTTCCCTTTTTTCGGCCAATTAGTGCCGTCGCGCCGATCAGTCTCTCTGGAGTCTATCTATTTCAACTGTTGAACGTCTTGCCATCGTCATATCGACGGAATAAAGAAGAGATCTGATTCGCGTCGAGGAAGCGAGACGAAACGAAGCGAGGTCGTGCATTTTACGAGCACACGCGCCGTGTGTCCCTCACTAACAAATCGGATTTGCGTGTACATACATATCTGTCTCTCTCTCTCTCTCTCTCTCTTTCCGTCCCTCCCTCTTTCGCTCTCCTCCTGTCGTTCCTGTCTCTTGTACCGGCCGTATCGTCGGAGACGTCGCGGTGAGGAGGAGAGGGGGAAAGAGAGGAGAGAAAGAGAGAGAGATCGCGCTTCATCTCGCGCGACTAACGACACTACCAATAAAGACTATAAAGAGGGAGGGAGGGAGAGAGAGAGAGAGAGAGAGAGAGAGAGAGAGAGAGAGAAGTCGTGTTCCGCGTGGTTTACGTGCGTTCGTGCGTGTTGCGGGAGCAGCCTCCACGTGAACGAAACACAGATTCGCGCCGTGTCTCGATCTCTCGACCTCTCGACCGTGGAGGTAACTTGGACGTCTCCGTCGTCGTCGTCATTGCACTTCTGACTCGACCAATCGCTGCCACCGTTGCCGGGTGTCACGCGCGTTTGCTACTGTGTGTGTTCTGAACTGGACAGCAACGCCCGGAGGTGACTGCGGTGAGGCCACCATTCGACACTCGACAGTTGAGATCGACATCGACATCGTCCGTCGTCGCTGCAGTTGGCCGCAGTTGGCCGCAGTCATCAGTCGGCTGTTCGGCAGTCGTCGACACCCTGCCGATTGAGACGTTCGTCCCTTTCTCCGTTCTCTCTCTCTCTCTCTCCCCTCCCCTCCTCCTCCCTCGCTTCGACGTGAGCGGTGAGCGAGCGAGAGAGGTGGTCGGCGCGCAACACCGCGCGAGAGGGAGGGAGAGAGAGTGAGCGCGCGACAAGGCTCTCTCGCACTCGCAATCAGTCTCGCCCGGCGCGGAGCGGAGCACTGCGGAGCACTGAGTTTATGGTGCGTGATGGTTATGGTTTCGCGGCCAGTGGAGGCCGTCAGTGATAGAGTGTGTTCGTGAGAGTCGTGAGTCGTGAGTCGTGAGTGCCGCCGCTGCCGCTGCCGCCGCCGTCAGATACACGCGTGTGTTTATACGTCAGAAGTGAGAGACCGACAAACGACAGAGCGATCATCGTTTTCACCGCTGCCGTTATCGCCGTCCCCGCCACCGCCACCGCCACCGCCACCGCCACCGCCACCGCCACCGCCACCGCCACCGCCACCGCCACCGCCACCGCCACCGCCACCGCCACCGCCACCGCCACCGCCACCGCCACCGCCACCGCCACCGCCACCGCCACCGCCACCGCCACCGCCACCGCCACCGCCACCGCCATCGTCGTCGTCATCGTCATCATCATCGTCGCCGTCGCCGTCACCGCCACCGCCGTCGCCGTCCCCGCCACCGTCGCCACCGACGCCGCCGCCGCCGCCACCGCCGCCGCCGCCGCCGTCGCCGCCGCCGCCGCTGTAAACAAGAAAGGGAAGAAACGCGGTGAGAAATAGAGCGAGAAAAGTATCCTTTGACAGAGACGAGATTGCCATCACCGGCCGTGATTGCAGGAGAGGAGAGAGAGAGGGAAGAGACGTCGATCGGGCGAGGAAGAGCGCGCGCGCGCGCGCGCACGGGAGGGTGGCGCGCGAGCGAGCGGGTGGGCGGTCGGGCGGGCGGGCGAGCGAGTGAGTGAGTGAGTAAAGGTAAAGGAGAGGAGAGGCAATAAGCGAGACGAACGGAACGGCGGAACCGGAGGAGGACGGACCGGGACGGCGGGATTCGCGGAACGGGAGCGAGTGTAGCGCGTGTACCGCGGGATTCGGGGCGCTTTTCGAACGGCGGCGGACCCGCAGCCGCAGCGGTAGCGGTAGCGGTAGCGGCGGCGCGGCCGTAAACAACGACGACGAGGACGACGACGTCGTCGTCGTCGCCGCCGCCGCGGCCGCCGATCGCACGGACCGCACGGACCGCACGGTCGCCCTCGCGACCACCAACTCGATCGCGGGCCCCATCCGTCGTCGTCCGTCCCCATCCGTGTCCCGATCGTCCTACCTCTCGCTCAATTCCGCCACCGCTACCACCGTATACGCGATCCGAGAACCTGACGGGCCCGGACCCGAATCGTTAGACGTCGAAGGGAAAAACGGCGAACCGCGATCCGTATCCTTCCCGTGGTGTGTCATGGGGTGTTTCGGCAGCCAGAACAAGGACAGCCAGGATGAAAGCAAAAATCAGAAGAGACGATCCGATGCCATCACCAGGCAGCTGCAGAAGGATAAGCAGGTCTACCGTGCCACCCACAGGCTGCTCTTGCTCGGTGAGTATACCTATACCATGTTCATATAGCTGAGAGCAAAGGAGCGAGAGAGAGCTCTCGACCAATAATTTTTTTCTCCAGATATACAGCCTCTCCTCGATATTACATACAATTCAGCAAAGTCGTATTCATCATGCGAGCCGATTCGACCGACGCGACGGATGCGACGCGACGCGACGCAAGGAAATTATAAGCGCACGCTTAGATGCGAAGACGAGCGTATAATCGATATCACTCGTGCTCCTCCTACGGCGAATCCAACGACGCTTTTTAATCTCACGGGATGTGTATGCGTGTGTGCGTGCGTGCGTGCATACGTGCGTCCGTCCATTCGTCCGTCCGTCCGTCCGTCCATCCGTCAAGTTTTTTAATTAAAGTGAACTACAGGGTAAAAATTGTGCAGGAGGATAATCCTGCATTAGGGACTCGTCTCCCCGCACCGCGTCCGCGTCCTCGATCCTTTTCGCGGCGCGTTCGGCCGATTCGGCGTTCGCAGGCTCGTCAATCGAGGAGGCGCGATAAA
>JAANIC010006598.1:170644-183172 GCA_017607545.1 Acromyrmex charruanus
ACAGGGCCGTCGGTGATTGTCGGTTTCGAACAAAGAGAATCTCCGCGACACCGGGGGTGAGAACCAACTGGCCGGCCGCTATCGCGATGTTCAGCGGCGCGTAATTCAATTTTATCGATTATCGTACGAGCTGCAGGCACCCACGAATATCCAGTGGCTGCCTCGTGTTTGTCACCTCTTTTCGTCGCTTTCGATTCTCGTCTCCTTCACCTTTCTCTCATCCTTCTCTCTCTCTTTCTCTCTCTCTCTTTCTCTCGTAGCTACGACAAAAAATTCAGCTCTGTGCTTACATTATTTCGTTATTCGTTGTGCTCTGCAGTATAATAGAATAAATCTCTCTTTTCTCTTTAATGATTTTTAAACATGCTTAAACGAGTGTTTTTATACTTTTTCAGATACATTTAATAAAATGTAGCGCTTAATACTAGTCGATACAAATATTTGCTTCCACAAAAGTTTATTTTCAAACAATATTTTTTACGTTTTATTTTTTCTTGCTATACATTTTGTTCTGTCTGCACGTCTTTTTCATCGAAGCTTTTCCCAAATAGTAACTATTTTATTTACCAATAAATTTAACTTTTTTTCTACTTCCTGTTTCTCTGTCACGTCCAGCGTTAACCGATTCTATCATTTTTACTTTTTGACGTTATCGCATGCGATTCTTTGTGGCAAACAATACTCACTTTGTAATTTTAAATTCTAATAATAGTTTCATTTATGCTGTTTACTTTTAAAATGCAGTTTTTTCTTTCTCTCTTTCTTGTATTTCACGTATTTTTCCCTCTTCTCATATCGAAAATACATACGTGCGGAAAACATTGATTGGACTCTAGCTATTTAACGACGCGACGCGACGTTTAAACTCCGTCTACCGTCTACATTCGCCTTCCTATTATCCGGCGCGGCGTTTATGTAGGTCGTTGTTCTAATTCGATGCGAATGCGTCGTCATCGTCGTTATCCTCGCGGTTGTCGGAGCAGGTCGGCGGAGACGCGGGAGACGGACGTCGCTTCGCGTCGCGTCGCGTCGCGTCGGACGGAGCAACAGCTGTCGCCGTATTGTTTCCTTTCCTCCTCGCGTGTCATTACGACCGTGGCTGATTCGATCTCCTATTACATATACAACTTGTGTCATCGCGTTCACGACTTTGATCACAGAAATCTTTGGGAAAAACTTGGAGCCAGAATTAAACGCATAACATAATCATACCTGGCGAGTGGCGTATTAACGAAAAATTATACGTGTCCAATAATATACATACGAATATATAACAAGTATTATACAAACTAATATACAAACTAATATGTATTCTAGTTAGCTTGTTTCCGGCTTTCTTTCTTTTCTTTTTTTTTTTATAACTTTATTTTGTTTTTGCGAAACTTTATTTTGTGATTTACTTAATAAGGTTTTTGTAAATTGTAATCAGAGATTATGTCCATTAATGCTACTGAGAATTATAAGCTTTCTCCGATTAAACTTCTCGAACAAATTTGTCGTTCATTTGATTTACGAGTTTTTAATGAGAATTTAAGAGTTTAGCGTCGAGAACATTTAACATTTGAAAAGTGACGCTAAATATTAGGTATACATATAAAATGAGCACATTACACATATGCATACACACGCACACACACACACACACACACACACACACACACACACACACACACACACACACACACACATATACGTAAGAGTATCGAGAATACGATAGGTAAGGAAATAATGTTGATGCTCGTGAATTACGTTAAAACTTGGGCAGAAAGTTAAAAAACTTGATATATTATATTTCGCTCATGTCCGAGAGAACATCAAAAAGGCGCTTTAATTAACTCGATTGCGATGGGACCATCTAGGTCACGATCTCGCACATCACATACCGCGGGAAATCGTCCTGGTTCATTTTAGAGTTTAGAGAATGTCCAACATTTAATTCCGGAGTGGATTCTGCACGCAACGCATACAGAAAAATGCGCATTCCAGTCGTTTATTCCCGCAATGTATCGTTAAACCCTGCATGACACGATACCTTTTATCGCGGCCGATCGATAACTATACCATACTAGGTATATACATATATTGTGCAATATATCTCGGCTGACGAAATCTCAATTCTGTGAGATATTCTTTCGCGCGTTATTACATCACATCATGGCAAATCCCACAAATCCCGCAAATCCCGCGGTGCGTCCGCTGAGTAGCCATCACGCCTGCAGACTCCAGAGAGATTAATATCGCCAAAGATTAATTTCGCCCTGTTTCAGGAGCAGGAGAGTCTGGAAAAAGCACGATCGTCAAACAGATGAGGATACTGCACGTCAATGGTTTCAGCGAGGCGTAAGTTTCGTCTTAAAATTACTTGAAAAATTACTTGGCGCGATCGTTCGATTAGATTACACAGCGATCTCTATCCACTGCATTTATACCAATTCAATCCGTTTATTCCATGTGTCGTTAATCCATTAAAGGAGGAGGGCCGTAATCTCTTCTTTGTTTCCGTCGCGTAGCGAGGCTTTTCATCACGAGGCTCGCGTTACAATTAAATGTCAGCGAAATGCGAGATCGTCATCGTACGTACTCCCTGCTACTCACGCAAGCCGTTTATCAAAACTTATATGCGGTTATTGAATTTTCTCGGATCATCTCTTGACTCTTTCACTCTTCACTTCACATCTACAGCTCGAATCTCCGAATCTCCGAATCTCCGAATCTCGCGAGACGATTTCCAAGAGAGGAGCTCATCACACAACCTGCTATATATTGGCTGCTGAGAGCATGTTGACGCTATTTTTACTATCCTTTTAATTGTGGCCAATGGCGACGCGTTAATCTTTCTTCTTACAATTCTTCTTTCGATTTATTTTGAATCGCAAATTATAGCGTAATGAATTTTTTAGCGCGCGGCGTTGGGCGTTCTGCGCGAATGATTCATCTCATAACCGGTTCAGACCGCTGCAGTATTAACTACAAGTATATATCAACACGTGGCTGATACGGATCCATCATTACTATTTCCTTTGCTATTTTCCAAGTATGCGACGACGTATTCATCGCATTATATTTATTCTTCACTATCGCTAGCTTCACTCTTTTTCTCAATCATCTGATTATCTTCGAAATGCATTCACTGGAATTACCTACCTTCTTTTACTTTCAGATATATGTATATCAACGCTTTTCTCGTATTTTCAATAAAACGAGGAATGTTTTATTTTTTTTTTCTTTTTAAGCAACGTTCTGGGTGATTTATCTTCTTCCTCGAATTCGATATGATTCCATTTCTCTTTTCTCATTTTTATACCATTTTAGTCTATTTTTCTAGCTTGCTAGCGATAGTTATCTCATGCGGTTACGTTTCTCGTAATTTTACTTGATTTCCTTCATCTTCCACTGATCCGCTTTAAATATTTTCTCTGTCTTGAAGGAACCTCGTCATTATAAATCAATAATTCAATAATTCGTGTATTCTTTTGCACGGATGTTGGCAGTACATAGGTATATATATTCTTAATAATTTTTACGCTCGCATTGTACAACATCGTTCTATTCGGTGTCTAAACTAAATTCAGTGACAAACTGAACTGTGAAGTAGCTAGAAGAATAGAAGAATCGTCTTTCAATTTCAACATTTTACTTATTTGCAACTTTTTTCTCAATCTGATATATACATATGTATACCAGTATACCGAAACTTTTTTTTATTTTGCAACGAGTTTTTAATTTGAATATCTCGAACAAAGAGAATTTATTCTCTTCAGCCGGAATCTTTGAAAACAGACAGTTCCAGAAATACGCATTATTGATCGGCCATGAGTTCTCCAGCGAGTTCTTTTAAATAACGCGTGGTAGTTGGCCGCGCTAAAATTATCGAATTGGTCTGAAAATACCGATATAAAAGAACACACGGTCTCTGCTATCGTTTCATTCAGCTCGTGACTCGATCATTATTGCTGGTCGACCTACTCTTACGCTACTATGTCTGTTGTATACAATACGCATTGTTAGTCGTAATACTTTGTCACATTTAGTTACGCGGTCAACAAGAAATTGATGTCGGATTTCTAACAACACAACTAAAGTCTGAATCTAACATGCATCTTGATGTTTGCAGGGAAAAGCGGCAGAAGATTGAAGATATTAAGAAGAATATTAGGGACGCCATTTTGGTAAGTATCCTATCAGCCTACATACATATCTATCTTCTTTGGCGTAAAAATTTCACCTATTACACGAGAATTAAAATCAATTGAGTAAGAAGAGAGGTTATATAATTTGGCGAGTGAGATTAGTTGAAAAAATTATAGATTATTGCAAGAGCTACTATTCTCTCTTCAACTCTTTTTTTTCTCCTTTTTTTTAGCGATGATCTCATCGATGGTTGAATTCTCGTCAGTGTTGCATCACGGATTCCGTGTTTGCTTCCAAACCAAGTTTTAGTAGACACACAAATCATTGCGCTCAAAATAACACTCGACATAACCGTTACGTGACACGCAAATTTGCTGCAAGAGCATTTTGTCACCGATTTGTCATTCAAATTCGTGTTCAACTGCGCGTGCGATTCTGTTTTTTGACCCCAACTACTGCTACCCTCAACATTTTTTTTTACATACGAAATTCTTATCAAATAATTAACAGCGTACCAGTAATTGTAGTGAAAAATAAAAGTGATTCTAGCGAAAATATTATAAATGTGATTTTTTTACTAAAATATTTAGTTTAGACCATAATACTCCTCATCGAGATTAACTAATAATATAATTCTTGTTATACGCAATTCATACTTTTATTATTGTACATTAATAATAATAATAACGCACATATGGATAGACGCATATGTGACGCATGTGTTATATGGATAGACATAAGAGGATAACGTAGACGAATAAAACGATACAAATAATATTTTATTTTTACAAAAGATTATATTTAATATAATAACTATATACATATGAGAAGGTATAAGTTCTAACGTAAACGCATAGATTATAACAAAATTACTTTAATCTATATATCTATATGGAAAAAATTTTTGATTTGAAAATAAAAAAAGAGAGACATGATACCTTTTTTTTTGCAGACGATAGCCAGTGCGATGAGTACATTAACGCCGCCCGTTACACTAGGAGACACGTCAAATCAGAGCAGAATGGACTATGTCCTGGAAGTCTCGTCTTCCCCAGACTTCGATTATCCTCCGGTGAGTCAGCCACGGCCTATTTGCGTTGTAATGTGTTGCGTTGCATTTCCTCGTTGACAAAGATAACGTGAGTATGTAAGAGGGAATCCCCGCGGACCGAGACGGTTGCGCGTCATGTAAAATTTGTTTCTAAATGACTTGGCTAAATTTCATCACGTGCTAATTCAGTTCATCAGAGATGAAAAAGGGAACGCGATTGAATTGACCGCGCGTATATCTACTTTTCCCATCGCGAATTTCGTTCGCGCAACGTTTAATGAGACGCTTTGTATACTTGTTGGTATCTCGTTCGTATTATCTCAACGCATTCCGCGTTACAATTTTGATTTGACTGCAATTGTAGATAACCCGAGCAACTGTAACACGTACATCGCTCCTATAGTTACATTCTCTCGGGAATTAATTTTCGTGAAATTACAATTTACATTGTAATTATTGCTGATTACGGAACGGTATACCGCCCAGTATACAGTATAGGTTTGTTTCTAAATCGCATATAATATGTGACTCTCGTCACATATAAGAATCTATAAACACATTACATAAAGCTTCGCGCAATTAACATGTCATTCTAACGACATTTGTGTGTCTTATCAATTAATTATTTATTATTTAAATATATGAAATAATTGATAATTTTTATATATAACTTTTATAGAATTTTATGCACAAGATGAAATAATAAGTTTAATATAACAATTGTTTGTTCGTAATATGGATCGTTTTGTCGCATGATATCCTGCAACTTGGAAACGATCGTCCTAGTATATTGGATACAACTCGCGATTACTCGACATCGTTTAGCGTTTAGCGCACATACGAGGCCACGTGTAAACGGTAACAATAAGTACACGCGGTGTAATGGGTGACAACGTCGAAATTTACTTAACGATCATCGCGATGACATTTCTTCGCGTCTCTCTCTCTCTCTCTCTCTCTCTCTCTCTCTCTCTCTCTCGTAAAACCGGTATCGACGCGACGGACGCACATCTGCGGATTAACGCAACGAGGCACGCAGGCATACGTATGTACATACATACGTATAGACTCTTGACGTGAGAACCACTGCGTGGCACGATCAGTGTTTACAATGTTTATACAGCCACCGCACATGTTAGTGCGCTGTACAGTGTCCCGTACTACGTGCTGCGCCATTTCTCATGTACGTATGTGTGTACGTACATACGATATCTCTCAATATACCGTGTCGCTCACAAATTCATACGCTCATTATATTCGTACGTAATAGAAATTTATATCGATCGATACGATCGATTTTCTGTTCCTAAGAAATTTCACTGCCAAGCGAAATTTCTCAATAAGGAACGATCCTACTAGCGTTGGTGAAAGATTTATACTTGTAGGTATATACACACACACATATATATATATATATATATATATATATATATATANCGAATGACATGTCAAGAAAGTTTTGTCTCATTGGCTTAAGTAGGTATTTATTAGGACACCATCAAATTAATTAATCATCGATTGATTTACGTAGTCGTATTGCCTGTTTAAGGGCGATTTTGAGTGAGAGAGAGAGAGAGAGAGAGAGAGAGAGAGAGAGAGAGAGAACGAATTGAAAAAGCGCGTGAGCGACACGGTTCTCGAAATAAAATGATCGCGACTGCGACCGCGACGAAATAATCCGCACGCGGCGCGGGCGTTTTGCGTCATTCAGCGCGAGTCGCACAAGTCGCATTCAGGCGTGTAGAGACGATGCATTACCTTTGCCAGCGCGCGGACTGGCGCGGACGCTAGCGGCTAGAGTGGCCCATTATATGTATTTGTTGCACGTGGTTGCGTTCATTCGTTGCTCGATGATGCATCCGAATTAATTGAATTAAATCGTTTTGCACCGAACGCGATTCGCGAGCTTTCGAAACCGCGTGCGTTATGTGATTCGCGCAGTAAGTATTTATGGATTATTCGCAATATTCGCAATAGGCATTACGTTTGTATCGCTAAAGCTCAACATTATGTTCTACCGTTCGACGCTTTTCGGCATTAGTTTCAGATCGTCGCGAGGTAATGAGCTGATGAAGAATTTGATTTCAGAATTTAACAAATTTCATTAAGTTAAGAGAATTTCCATAAAAATCCCGAGTATTTTCGTCTTTAAGCGCTCGCCGTTGGCATTTAACCCTTCAATTCGTATTCAAACGTATGTGCAAAGAAAATACAACGAGCATCAATACGATTGCATCATGCGTATTGAATAGCAAGCAAGCGTTTGCATGACAAAGTGCTATTTATTGCATTAATTGAAAAAGAATAAATAAATATTATATTTAGCATATCTCCGGCATTTTTTCGTGGCTGATGAAAGACACCGATTCTACTAATCGCCAATTTTACGAACTCTAGCAGCCGCTTTCTATGACTCGTCTTTAATTTGCCACTGTCATTCGGCTCTCCATATATGAGATGAGAGGAAAAAAGCGGGGGTGTTTGGCGGAAATTTATTTTAGGAAAATCCTAGGCTTAATTTCGGCACAGATTCAAAATACATTGGCATCGTTAGATTACTTTACAAACAATCGACTGTGTACAAATAATTCGTTGCAAATAAATTCGATGTAAATGCAAAAATAACGTTAAAAATTGAAATTGGGATTTTCGAAATTGGGACTTTCGAAAATGTCAAGTAATTTCGATACTTCTTTTATATACTTGTACTTGGGTATTTTTTACATGGGAGAGGTATAATATAATTAAACGAGTGACTATCAGAGTATATATGCATAATAATAAGTATGTATATATTATTTCAAAAGATCGTAGTATATCTATGGTAAAACATTCAGACAGGACGGTGTATAATAAATATTAAATTAAATGTAAATATTGTAATGTCAATTTATAAAAAAAGTAACCCACTCGCGTATGTTTTATATATATACAGGGTGGGCCATTTTAATCGATCCACTCAAATATCTCGAAAAGTAAGCGTTATACAAAAAAAACGTTGAAACAAAAGTTGCTCAAGACAATGGGGCCTATATTTCTGTGTTATTGGTTTTGACCTTGGGGTCAATTTTCAAGGTTATTTAGAGGTCAACATGACTTTTTTAAATGGGAACCCCAATTTTTAACACCGGATTCGGAAAGAGCGGGAAATTTTACGTCCGAAATGATAGTTAATAATTTTCTAGAATGACCTTCAGAAGGTCATATAATGAAAAATCGTCCAGAAGCTGTTTTCTTTGAACTTCCGAGAATTTATAGGCGAACAAATGGTTGCCTAGTCATGTAGTCGAACTATCTTGACGAAGGTGGCAAAGGTGACCTCGTGGTCAACTTTCAATGTTATTTTAAGGGCGAAGAAGGTGAGAACCCTCGTATTCCTCCCGCGTTGCACACGCTATTTTTTTAATTGTCAATCTTTTCGCTATTCCAATACACAAGACGGTTGTAAGAGGTCACAATGAGGTCGTAAGTCGGTCGCAAGCCGATCGTAAGGTGGTTGAAAGGTGGTCGTAAAAGATCATAAGGTGGTCATATGTCAGTCAGGTCTTAATTCGTGATCATGCAAAAAAAGCCAGGCGAGTGACAAAAAATTGCTCGAAAACTCGCTGCACATGCTCAGAAGCTCGTTTGCATTACCCGACGGAAATCGGTTCTTTTACGACTGATTTATTGATACGTAAAGACCGCGAATTTGTGACTACACACACATGACTAGGCAACCATTTGTTCGCCTATAAATTCTCGGAAGTTCAAAGAAAACAGCTTCTGGACGATTTTTCATTATATGACCTTCTGAAGGTCATTCTAGAAAATTATTAACTATCATTTCGGACGTAAAATTTCCCGCTCTTTCCGAATCCGGTGTTAAAAATTGGGGTTCCCATTTAAAAAAGTCATGTTGACCTCTAAATAACCTTGAAAATTGACCCCAAGGTCAAAACCAATAATACAGAAATATAGGCCCCATTGTCTTGAGCAACTTTTGTTTCAACGTTTTTTTTGTATAACGCTTACTTTTCGAGATATTTGAGTGGATCGATTAAAATGGCCCACCCTGTATATATATTTTTTTTTTTCTCGCGCGTTTAAAGGATTTACGTTGAATCGGTAAGGGTGCCCCTGCAGTAAGCCCCTTCGAGGCTTTTATCCGCATGCAGCACACAAATTTAACAAGGCATGTATATACGTTTCCCTGTATTTTTAGCCGAGTTATACGCTTTGCGATAGTGTTTAGGGGCTTAGCGAGAGGATGACGCGTTTGGACGAAATTATTAGTACGTGTATAATGGTGGTAATAGGCGGAGAGATGGTTGCACCAACAGCCGTGTGCAGAGGTGATCCTTCCTCGCGACGCGACGCGACGCGATGCGATGGATCGACGATGCGTCCCGTCCATCGATCGTGGAAGCGTGGAAATAGCATCGACAGGAGAATTTATTAATATAACCGTCGTCGTTATTGCCAAGCACACCGGCCGACCATACCAGCCGTCGCGACTGTTGCGTGATTTGCAGCTTGCGCTGTCCGTGACGACACTCGGGATGGACTTCCGACTAGACTGCCCGCTCATGCCGTGCGAGAAAACGTGTCCTATCCAAGTTCGCGCCGCGACACTTGAGGCACATGCCAACTATAACTTTCTTCTCAATTACGCACCACAACTCCGTACGTTGTGCTTTTCTTCGCAAGATAAATCTATGGGACAATTTTTGCGGCTTTGCTTATAACTGACGTACGAAACGGTTGACACTGCACAAGATTTGACCTTAAACGTATATCTACATATACGTTTATGTATATGTATATGCGAAAGATTACATTTTTGACATTACAATAATTGAGTACTTACCTAATTATTGTTTTAATACTCAAACGTCAAACTTGTATATGTACATTAGCGGAAATGTCATTATCAGATCATTAGTGATATATTTAATAGTTTGCATTTAATAGTTATAAAAATATAATTCTCGTGAAACGATCTATAAAACGATACTTATTTCGAATTAGGATTTACTTAATTCCTTAATATTTGTTAATCGCTGTTAAAAATTATTTGAATTAATGCACGCGAGAACATAGACTCTGCGCAAACTATTATATATATATAAACGAAATTTCAGTTTTGCAATCCATATACGTATTGTATCTACTACTGGTACGTTTCGTAAAAAATATCATCGTACGATAGAATACGATGCATGAATGCTCAAATAATTAATAATACTTTACGTTGTTTCGACGTTGATTTATGCACTCGGACTGGCATACTTGCGCACTACACACGGTTACTCGACAACTTTTAATATTCGCGCCGTTTACAAGAGCGTGTCATTGATCGCGTCATTGATCGAGAAATTCTTAACTGAGAAAAATATCGTCGCTATTATTAATATAATATATGTTTACCAGATAACATTTATTATATTTTATTTTATTTGACATTCGACCGCAACCGCGACCGCGACCGCGACCGCGCGCAATAATTAGTTTAGTTTAGTTTAGTTTCTCTGAGAAGAAGAATTCTATCCCATCGTTCCCTCATAATTTTCGAGACTTTCAATGTGTGTTATGTCACGGGAACCAAAGCGCCTTCTGCAAAACCTACGCAAGTGAGGAAACCAAGTTTCCCGACACAATAACATCTAAATTATTAATGCGCTCGACATCCTCCGTCAGTAACGCGAAGCGTAGCCTTGTGGTCGCCATTATTTACGTAACGTTCAAGTCGCGATTTTAACTTACCACTAAACGCCTAGTCTATAACCCGACCGATATTCCCGTGAAATGCGCCATGATAGAGAATGCAGGTGAATTTTCAGTATAATGAAAAACGAGAAACGAATCACTGATTGTTTAAGGATTAGGCAATTTTACAGAGTTTAATCTTTGTAATAATCAAACAATTCAAAGTTTGAGCCATAAGAATGTATGTTACAACCCTTCCAACTTTCAATATTTTCAATTTGCAAATATTTCCTAACTTTTTCACGTGAAATTGATAAAAATCCGTTGATCGCTTTTGCAATCAAGACAGCGGCGAAATATTTTTTTTCAATACATTACGAGATCAAGATCGAATAATCTTTGCGGTTGACTTACAACGTAACAACATTACGCATTCCTCGCGCATATGTAGATTCTGCAGTCACATTTTTCAACAAGTCGCAGACTTGACGGGCAGCACATTTTTCCGCAGCGAGTTAACCACTAATTAAACATTAAACGTTACAACAGTCCGGCGATTCATGTCTAATAAAGACGGTGATGAATGTACTATAAATATACGTACGTGAATAGATCGTATTGCTCGTATCATTCAATATGCCGCCGATCGGGAGAATCATTCGCAGGTTGCTCACCCATTGCATATCTATTATATCTTTGAAAAATTTTGGAAGATTTACATTTTTATCTTTTTCATTTAAAGCTACGTATTCAGCAGTGTATTCATTAAAATATATTATACTTATTACTCTACGCTGCTTTTCCCTCTCGATCCTCGGAAACGATCGCTGGAATGTCTTACGTTTTTTTCTCGAAAAGATTTGCAAAGCGGGTCTAATCATTGATTGATTGTTGTATTCTTTCAGGAATTCTACGATATCGTCGAAACACTTTGGAAAGATCGAGGCGTTCAGCAAAGCTTCGAGAGGAGTAACGAGTATCAACTTATCGATTGCGCCAAATAGTAAGTCGTTTTATTCTATATAAACTTACGAAAGAGTTTGATTCCGACACATCGGATTGATTGTTCAGAGGTTGAGTCGCGAGGAATTTAAACCGATATCATTCTCACAAATGGGCTATATTGATGTCACGTCCAGTCGGTCCTGTAGCCGCAGTTTCATTCGGATGTGTATAAAGTAACATATATTGTATAATGACTAAATAAATGTACAACAAATGAATTTGGCCAAACATTTTTAACGGTCGATTAATATCATTAGCGTTTCTTGCAAAGTCAATTAAATTCGCTGATTATTGAATCTTCCTATACGTGAAGAGTACGAGATGCGGTTATTGTAATCTACTATGGGGATGATATCACGTGCACGATAAGAAATCGAGTAAGATAACGTTTACGCGTCGATAACACCACCATACATTGCGGATTTATCGTCATTGGGCGCGTAAGGTCTTTTTTTAGAACAAACCTCGTTTAACAAACACAACTTGATCGTTTACTCCATCTTATCATTCGTTCAATAATATACTTGACAGATCTTTGTAAAAAAAATGTTTTTCCATTTTTACATGTGTGAACAAATTTTTTTATAATCGCCAAATTATCAGAGAAAATAAAAAAATTCATGTGTATATATATATATATATATATATATATA
>JAANIC010006598.1:191044-202976 GCA_017607545.1 Acromyrmex charruanus
TTAATTTTTTTTTTTAGGTTTGTATTTTTTCTCTCGCAGTTTTCCTTTGTATATTAAAAAATATATATTTTTGAAAATATAATACGAGTCTTTGAAATTTTGAGCGACTTTCTGTACATGCAACCGAAGCAACGTGCGGTAGAACTGAGGCATATGGAAAGCGACGTGCTATGTACATACCTCTTTTATGCACTTTGCAAGAAATAGATAAAAACGAGTGTGTATATATACATGCGGGAAGAAAAATTCCATAGCGACAAGATCGTCCAGCATACCTTTTTCTTTATGCCTTTCTGCTTCGAATTTCTTTACTTTTGCGATGTAAGCTCTCTGTCCTTATCAAATAATGTAATTTAAATTCTGAATTCCTCGAATCTCGATAAAATATATAAATTGTATATGCCACTTATTTTAATAATGTCATGAGATTTGAATTATTGTACATATATGGTACTTGATGTACGCTTCTAGAGTACATCTTTCATACGTATTTCTTACCATGCGCATTATGTGTAGTGTGTGTGCGTGCGTGCGTGCGTGCGTGCGTGCGTGCGTGCGTGCGTGCGTGCGTGCGTGCGTGTGTGCGTGTGTGTGTGTGTGTGTGTGTGTGTGTGTGTGTATGTGTGTGTGTGTGTATAGAGCAAGTTTTTTACATCTCCTTCGTATCGCGAATTGTTCGTGTTCGAAAACCCAAGATTTCGGTGACAAAAATTTGATTCATCTCTACATCGAACATCGCACACAAAAGAGACACGTTTTCGACCACGTACGAGAACGTATGTGTACGTGAAGTGGCTCTCACGATAACGATGCGGTTGATTGACAATGATTGTTATCGCGAATGCCCCGGCATCGATCGAAGCTAGTAGTTCAACTTGATTTTGACGAATTTATGTTGTTGTTGTTCAGTACGGATTCTTTTTTAGAAAGAGATTTATAATAGTGTCATGATATAATAATTTACGAGGATCTCTCTTTTCTCTTAATACAAATTTTCATAATGTTTCTTCACTAATTCCTCTTTCATTCATTCTGTTTCAGTTTTCTAGATAAGGTAGCCATCGTAAAACAGCCAGATTACACGCCCACGGAGCAGGTAATTATTAGTTTCCCTTTCGTTTCGAAGCCCATTTCTCTTAATGTTGATAGTGACGGCATAATTTTGAGATTTCAAGTATATTCAGAAAATTATTTTTTTTTTCTTTTTTTCTTCATAAAAATTGATTTGAAATTACTTGTCAATCTTAGATTCTCGCTTGGCAAAGTCTCATAAAGCGATCCCGCATCTTTATATATATGTATATATGTTATATGTATGTGTACCTATGTGCGTAACTGCACAGTTAACAACGTAACGTGTATATGCTTCCGTTTTGTTCCAGGACATCCTGAGGTGTCGAGTTCTCACGTCTGGCATTTTTGAGACGCGGTTTCAGGTCGACAAAGTAAACTTTCAGTAAGTCCCATAATGCGCGACATGCTGTTACCCGCGCGCGTTTTACTTCAATGTCGTGTGGCTATATATAGCCGACGTATTACAGTCACATCGGCCGACGGTAAATATAAACGCAAAGCGACGGCGGCGGCGGCGACGGCAGCGGCGACGGCGGTAGTGGCGGTGGCACGCATCTTAGCCTAGCATCTCTATGTATTAAGCCCGCTGCTGGCAAGACTTACACTGTTATAACGTGTAAGCTGAAATCGGTTAACCGCGTTAACGCCTCCGCAACTTCGTAACATTTTCCCTTTTTGCCTTCACTCGCGCAGGTCACGTACGACGCCCCACATATTATTTTCTATAGGCCCACCACACCCCTTTGTTGTCGCCTCTCTCGCTCTATGCTCGTATAGCCGTTTCGCTTCCAACAAATATAATAATAAATATACTCGTGAGAGAAATTCGTGTATTTCGCTATTTTATTCGCATCGCTTTGAGCATCTCCTTGAGCGTCTTCTTGAGCGTCTCGAGAAGTATCCGTAATGTCTCGTGATGTGCAAATTCTAAAACGGTTCGATTTGGAGGATCTTCATCAAAGGATTTTCATCAAACATGTAATTCAAAGTATTTGGGAATGGAATTTATGTCTTTAAGCTTTTTTGCTAGTTAATATTAGTTTAAAACGGATAAGAGCATTATGAGAAACGTTTTACGCCTTTAGACGCCGCGCCGGCGTTTTATTTGGATATTTGAGAGCATTTCCCCGATTTTTGCAGTATGTTCGACGTCGGCGGCCAGCGTGACGAAAGAAGAAAATGGATACAGTGTTTCAACGATGTCACAGCGATTATATTCGTCACGGCGTGTAGTAGTTACAATATGGTACTCAGGGAAGACCCTACAAAATTGAGACTCAGAGAGAGTCTCGATCTCTTTAAAAGTATCTGGAACAATCGGTACGCAACATGAATTTTACGCCAGGCAACAATCCATGATATTCAATATTCCTTTTGATTCCTTTTAATTTCGACGGGTGTTGTCTCTTTCCTCGCAGGTGGCTCCGCACGATCTCGGTAATCCTGTTCCTAAACAAGCAAGATCTATTAGCGGAAAAGGTGAAAGCGGGCAAGCACAAATTGGAGGATTACTTCCCGGAATTCGCGCGCTATCAAACACCAGTCGAGCCCGGGATGGCTGCGGATCCCTCGGAAATACCTGACGTCATAAGGGCCAAGTACTTCATAAGAGACGAGTTCCTCGTAAGTATAGTGCACGTAGCATGCCAATTCTTACGTCAATTCTTTCGCGCGATTCTGCGATCAATGATCTGACCGCTGGCCGCTGGCACATACGTGTGTTCTGTGACGTTACGTTGTTGCTTGTTTGTCTAGCGCATAAGTACGGCGAGCGGCGATGGCAAGCACTATTGTTACCCACACTTTACGTGCGCCGTCGACACGGAGAACATCAAGAGAGTGTTCAACGATTGCCGGGACATCATCCAGCGGATGCATCTGCGCCAATACGAGCTCTTGTGACTTCGTTTCTGCCGACGTCTTCTGTCATTATTCGTTAATCTGACGGTCACGCTCGTGCTGCACCTTGAATCGCTGCTGCAGCCAGTGCGAACTGTGAATGAGCGAGAGCGAGCTGTGCCATCAACTGTAGCCTCGCGAGGAGGACTCGTTCGAGTTCCATACACCTGGGTATATTCAGGTAACGCGTAGGGCTTCCTGGCCAGTCCAAAATGGGAAAACCGAAAAACGGAAAAACGGAAAAACCGAAAAATCGAAAAACGTGTATAGTCCGAAGGACTATAGACTATAGTACCGCGCGATATAGTTGATCGAGTGCGCGAGCGGATCTTGAGGGTGACTCTTCTCCTCGTCAACGAGAGTCGGTATACAGCGATACACATTACACACCGCTCTGCGAGCAACTCTTCGCTGCGTGAGATCTGTTTGAAGCGAGTTCCTTCTCCCTCGCGCGGAGTAAATTTCGCGCCAAACACCGCAAGCGAGCGAGCGAGCGAACAAGGCAAAACGCGAGATGTCCGCGCGTTGACACGTCGGCCTCGCAACGTGTCAGTCGTCACGTCAGTCGTCAGTTGGAGTGAGTTGGACGAAAACGAACGAGCGACTCCCCCCTCCAAGAGAGAAGCGGGCGTATTTAATCTCGCCATCTCGCCATCACTCGCCGACTCTCTTTTCTTCTTAATTCGAAAGAAAGAGTGTGCTGAACACTCGTCGTCGTTCATCCGGACGATGGCGGATCCGAACGATCCGGAAACTCTCTCGCGCGCCGTTCGATCTGTGCGTACTGTGCGTACTGTGAACCATTACCTCGTTAATTTTATTCCTCTCGCATGTGATTCCGCTTCGTGGCGGAACGCGCGAATCCTGTCATAAGCGTGGGCCAACGTCGTTGTCGGATGTGATTCGAGAGACGATTCTCCTCGTTCAACACACTCTTGACGTGAATTATCGTTCGGATCGGATTAGAGTTAAGGACGTTTCCTAAGATTTAGGCGAACCTCTCCGGTAAAAAGGAAAAAGAGAAAAAAAAGAAAAAGGAACTTTTATCTTATCGTTTTTTGACTTTCCTCGATCCTTACACTCGTTTCCGAATCTCCGCTATACTTTTGCTTCGCTCCCCTCCGTACATCTCGCAGAGAATCTCCACGTCTCTTTCGTTTTCTTTCGTTAAGCTTTCGACACTTCCGAATCTCGATTCTTTTTATTATTACATTGGCCCGACCTATAGGAGTCTCAGCCGCGCCCTTTTTACGAGAAGAGTATTTTGTGAGATTTTACAGTATTTCGAAGAGCGTTTTAATTATATAACTATGTATCGAGTATATGTACAGGGTGACCGTCCACGGATTCTCACGATCGGTTTTAACATACGTTTCTTACGATCGAGATCTCTCACGGATATGAATGTCTCCTTTTTTCACTGTGTGACATATATATATCTATGTATACATACATATATATATATATATATGTATATATATATATGTGTGTGTGTGTGTGTGTGTGTGTATAAGTATATATATGCCGTAAATGGAATTATTTTTTTAATTTCTCTGTACTTAGACACGCGCACTATCCACAGCAGCAATCGTCTGTATATATCCTACTAGCCCATGCTCGCGCGCGCACGCGTTCTTCGTTACTATGCACGCAAGTATAATTTCGCGATACCTTGCACGCGCACGGCGTTTCGAGACTTGTGTAGAAGCAATCGTTTTCCTTTTGCCCTCAAGTTTGCATCTCGCTTTCTGAGAAATTCTCGCGCCCCGATGATACGTGGTAACGTGTATACATTTTGCTCTTGATTGACAACAGTCTGGTCATGGTAGATCGTTTTCATGGTTCTGTGAAACGAGAATGTGCGAAAAGATCTCGTTGCTTGTACATCGCTACTACAATTGCATACCACTTTCGTCGTCGCTACTTGAACACTCCGTGTATAGCAAGTTGTTCACCAACTTTCCCTCGATTGTCATTATACTTTAGTCGAAAATTAACGAAATGCTTGCGCGCTAATGACGTATATACATAGATCAAGCAAAGCAACTTCAAGGCAGTTAATTAACAACTACATTTTCAATCGCTTTCCTATTGAAATACGGAAATCAAATATTTTTTCGCTACAATTTTTAAAAATGAATAATCAGAAATTTATAATATTAATTGTATATAATAATTTTATAAAAAAAGAAATTATAATATATATATACGTGTATTTTCGGTGAGAGATGTGTAAAACAAGTCTGAAAATTTGACATGCATTAAGAGAAGACATTGGATTATTGTATTAATGAAAAGAAATAGCATAATAACGCGAAGAGATAAATGATATTATCAAATAATGTAATCTTGCTAGCTTGAATAATGACGATATATTGGAAAGAAAAAGAAAAAGAAAAAGAATTCGAGGAACGTGAATCTTGGCGCATTTACATTGTCAATTACCGACTTCATTCTTATTCTAGAAGAATAGGGAATCCTTGGTCTATGTGCGTATATCATTGTGTGCTTGCGTATCAAGTTGTTAAAAAAGTTGATGCATGTGCGTATGTGCGATATAATGTCGCTGCTACGTTCTCCATATGTACATACACATCGTCGTCGCTTATAAGATTCTGTGAGATTGAAACAGAACAAAAATCCTGTAAAATTGCGCACAACAAATTGCTCGCATATACACTTTACACGAGTTGTTCGGTTAATTAAATTTTTAGTTATGTATTGACACAATCATCTAGCAAGAATCGAGACATTTGTAATAAAATTCTAATTTAAATTTATTAAAATTTTTCTCGTGATTAATTCATGCCATATTTTATAGCGACTAATATGGTAATAACAAATTTGATAGACAGTTTATAATCGTAATGCATCTCTATATTGTTTTCTATGGTCTAAAGAAAAGTTTCGTATATTGTAAACGAAAGATTAATTACGACGATTCGTCGTGATTATTACATAAATGACAGAAATTTAATCGAAGCGAGTAAAATTAAAAAATACGAAATGAGCGGAATTTCAAAAGTTTGTGCAGCACACTGTAATACACTCGATTGTTACTTCTGTCTTTCTTTATTAACTATATTTGTTAAACCTGTCTTTGTGATTTTTTTTTTTTTTTTTAGTTTAATCTGTTTGTTGCAATGACGCGGAATCGCACAATTGAAATGATTACGTTTCAGTTTATCTTTAATATTTAAGGAATCTTGATCAATTTTTTTTTATATAAATATCTACGCAACTCTTTATCTTCTTTTTTATCTCGCTATTTTATTCACTGGCATTAGCACTGTAGATCCTCAAACTACTAAATTACCTCTCGCGCGATTCTCTTATACTTTTCATCATAACTCGAGACAAGAATATAAGAATCTCGAGGCATTACATAACAGGTATCCATCTGCCGATGTGTCCACAACTATGTAACTGTAACTTTAACATACAATATCGACATACGAATAAGTACGTGATGAAGCATGCTACCAAAAAGTGTCGATCGTAATCATCGCGAAGCAAAACTTCTCTCTGCGCTTTGCGTCATGTCTTATTTCATTTTACTTAAGCAACGAAATAAAAAATTATAGGATTTAATCCGAAGAATTTTTTTTCTAGGGTGTCTTATAATGATGAGAATAAAAATCACTAATTCCGCAATGTTTAACGAAGAAATAAATTGAATCGTCTTAATGTGTACATTTGCATTTGTCGTATACATATTATTATATAATTACAGACATGAGCCATGGTTTCTAACATTATTTATAAGTTCGTAAAATGTTATTTTTACTACGACTAATCGGAAGGGAAAGAATCCGAAAAAGAGGGAAGAATCTCTTTGCGATTATTATTTATCAAACTTTCGTGAAACTGAAATGTTCACATCCGACACAAGGTCAAATGGAGGCGAATATAACAAGTAATTAGCATATTTATGCCTATCTTTCTTTCCCCTTTCCTCTTTTCTTCCCTTTTTCCATAATAGAAGAGAAGAAGTCTTGCTCCTTCTAAAAGAAGGGTATGCCCTGTTGTTTGATTTCGAGAGGTTTACGTAGCGACGTCGAACGGAAATAAGCGCGCGAGCAGGAGTGTAAATTGAAGCCATATAATGACGAATTTTTATTGTCCATACTAGTATGTACGTATGTATGTATGTATGTATGTATGTATGTGCATTTTGTGTTTATTGTGAATATGTAGGTATGCGTGACACGCAAGGACAATGTTGCTATTATTCACAGATGATGAAAAAAAATTCATGAGATATATCGTTTGTTTGTATGCGTATATGTAAAAGCGGTGGATGATGTGATGTGCCGAATAAATAGCTGATGGCCACGANTATATATAATATGTATGTATGTATGTATGTATGTATGTATGTATGTATGTATGTATGTATGTATGTATGTATGTATGTATGTATATGTATATTATCCTATATACATAGACGCCGAGATCGCACAAGTTTCCTTTTCTTTTATCATACGTAAAGAAACGGACATGCATATACTACATATATCATAATTTGCGCAGATTGATTATTATTTGTAAATATGACAATATCTGTGTTATCGAGAGAAAGCGTTATGATGCTGTTACGATTTCGGCGGACCCGTTCAAAATTGCAAGTCCCGTAATCTGAATTACGGATATGCGATGAGCGACCGCATGGAAAACCGCATCGAGTCGATGACAATCGAACGTGAAATACAGCAACGATTGTCTCATCGCAATCGTGAATGTGATTTTAGCCGATAATGAACGTCGTATACGTTAGCTGCATACCTTAAGGAGGCAACAAAAGCGCTATCTGAGTGACAATCATATATATTTTCTGGGTCTTTTTAAATTTTACATTGATAATACAGTTACTAGAAGATACTAAGTGTCATTATTTAAAATGGTTATTATTAGCAGTACGAATTTTAAATAATAAAATCTGATGGATTTTAATTAAAAAGTGTTTCTAAAGATAGCCGGGTGTATTCAAATAAAATATAAAATTACATTATCTTGTTATGATTTTATGTTCCAATTAAATAAAGAGCTGTCATTCAATATTTTCAAAAATATTGATTTTAAGAAAATAGATTAGTCGAAGAATCTGTCGTTCGAGAAATTAATGTAAATGAACTACTCTATCAAGTTAAAATAGATAGATGTAAATTAGAATCCAAATAATATGTTTTTTATTAAATTACTTATAGATAAGTAATTAATAATCCTAAGTATAGATGTCAACTGTTTATATTTATATAATTTAATGAGGATCGATCTATCAAAAATTCTTTTTATAATTCTTTTTAAAAGCTGGAAAGGACAAACATTAGACTGACTGTGCATTTTTTTTTATAAATACAGGAAATTTTATAAATATTAAAAACTGATAAACTATTAATATGGAACACAAATCATTCTGAATGCTATTAATCTTCATTGATCGAATTAATTTTAATGTAACACCAAAAATAACTATTTACTCTAAAGTCTAAACGATTCACAAACCGAATTCATTTTCTTGTTCAAATTCTCATTTCTTATTGGAAAATGAATAAAAATTAAGTTCAGGATTTTTTTACTCACCGTGCAATTAGGAACACGATATTTTCGAATAGGATAATTTACTTTTTTTTTTGTACAAAAATGTTAATTATCAAATTACTATAGTTTAACAGTCAAATTTTCGGACCCAAAAGTTACCCAAATATATATAATTATAGGTAGCACTGCCTGAAGTACACAGCTAGCGTATAAGGAAACAATATGATGCGCGATGTTACGCGATATAAACGCCAATCGTCGAAAATAAAAAGGAAAGAAAATAATAAATGCAGCACGTTGTTCGCGAAGCACATTATTGTTTCGTCCTTAGCAATATTCTTTGTGGACCACGTCGCCGATTATATGTAGCCTTAAATAACGAAAGTGAAAATCGAAACGTGTGAAATTTAAATTAGCGTAACGTAAATACAAGGAGTAATTGTCCAAGTAAATCCAAAGTAATTGTTAACAAGAAGCTATAATTACTATAGCTATTACGGTAATCAGAATTTCGTGATCCGCGGCTCAGTTGCACTAATTCGGCCATCTTCAATTGACTGGTTTAGTTTATTTCCTTCTAATACAAAAGAAGAAGAAGAAGAAGAAGAAGAAGAAGTTAATAGCGAAACAATGTAAGACTTTAAAAATATGTCTGAAATATTAGAATTGAAACAATGTTTTTTCTTCTCTTTATAAAGAATTGCATTAACGTCAGAGATTACTAATCCGGGTTGATAATGCGATTCTCAACCTACATAGTAATGTTGACAGTAGAAAACACTTAAAAATAGATGGTTATCCAACGATCTATTAGCTTCGGAATTCATGAATGTTATGCATTTCCAATAAGAGCATATGAAACGTTTACCATACGCGACAGCTGGATGCTAACTGCTACGTGCCACGATTAAGATTAGAAATGAGATTCACAAACGAGAATCATGATTGTTACGCTGCTATTCGATAAAAAAAATCTCGCATTGTCAAATTTTATTAAAAGCGTATATCGTTGTAACATTATTATTGTCAGCAGAATGGGTGACTGTTGTGAGGGTCATTAGGAGCTGACCTACTGAAAGTAGCAGCTTGAACGGGTTCTTCGCAACTCTAATGTCAACGAGATTTGCAGAATCGGGTTAAAAATTATGCACAAAATCTCGAAAGTTTACATAAGCGCGATGAAATCATGATCCATATAGCACGAGCGCGACTTTGCTTTTATAAGAGATTTATCGTGGAATTTTATATCTTAGTTTTATATATGCATATATATAATAGCATGTTTTAATCTTGAGAAAGAAAGAGAGAGAGAATTTCTTTCCAACTTTTCGAGAAAAAGAAAACCAAAAATCTAATTTTACGGCAAACACTAGGGCGTCTTTCATTCTATCAAGAATGTTTAAAGTGAATGCATACACGTGAGATAAAATTATATACAGTATACGCTTGCGATTTCACGTTACCATTTGTCACGAATAAACTTCGATAATTAGTTTTAAATAGCGATCTGCAGAATATAATGTCAGATGTACTTTCTTCTTGGATGGTTTCATCGACGAGATCAGAAACAGAGAGATTGTATATTCGACGGTGTTATCGTTTAGTCTGATATGTGATGTATATACACATATATATATAAATATATTCGTTATATTTATTAAAATTTTAAAAATATTGAAAGCGATGTGCATATATATATGTATAGAACTTGGCAGCTTACCGAAATATATGGAACGAACGAACGTTTCCATGGAAGATGCGAATTTATTTCGGTTCTAATCGATATCCCGATGAAATCGTCCAAATATGGCGTAATCTTTCGGAACTGGGCCAGTACACTATCTTATCGCTCTTCCATTCACGGAGAGAAAAGGAAATGTTCCATTATATCTTGTATCTATATCATGGTTCCACCATGGTTCCATAGTGGATCGTGCCTTTCTATAGTTTTCCTATAGTTTTCTCACACGCAAGGCGTTTCATTTATTCTTCATTATTTGTCGAAAAATTCGATTCTTTTCCTAGGTAAATTAGAAACGCGGAACGATCTTACGTATCTCATCTCTACTTTTGTCATCGAATTAACTTTTTATTTAAAATAATAATTGAAATGAAGGTAAAATTAAATCTAATTTTTACGTAGATATATAAAATATCAAAAAATACGTATGCAGCGTGTTATTTTCTTTCTCCCTTCGTTAAACGCATGATTTTTTTTTAATGTGAGATCGTTCCGCCGTTTTAAAGAAAATTTAAGAAGCAAGAGAAAGAAGCTACTTGTGCCTCGAGCGCGTTATCTATTTTAGAAATTAAGTAATTAATCGAAATGGTGTCATTTCTATGAGGATATATGTGTGGTAAACGATCAGTGCTATTTGGGATTTGACTTTTTCTAGTCTTCGATAGCGGTTCGCTGGGCTCCTTACATTTTTATAAAACGTAAAGTATCGCCGTTAAATATACATACGTCATCGCGCGCGTTTAATGGTATATATTTAAGAGAGATATTAAATACGGAGAGAAAAAGAGAGAGAGATAGGGTTTATTGATCTTACCCAAAAAAGAAAATATATCCAGTAAATTATAAGACGCGATTAAAGTAAAGTATCAGAGGAGGCTGATGGATACAACATTGTTCCGTAAAGATAATCACTTTTAATCTAAATCCAACTGTAAGAAAAATGATGGATCACATAATTATTATTGCGCGTGAATGTGAGAGGGAAATGGGAAAGAAAAGAAACCAAAAAAAAGAAAGAAAATTACCAAACTTGTCAATATAACTATGTCCCCTCGTGCCCCGTTTTCTCGTATCATTAAATGATTAAATTATTCGTTATTGCGTGTCTCTTAGAAAGATGTCTAGCTAAAGACTTAAAGATAGATTATTATTATCATATTACTATCGGTGCAAAAGACGAAAGAAATGAAGGTATTTCTTCGATGGTGACATTTAATAAATGCTGTACTAATTTAGAAGTGACTGAATCGACATAAGTCGAGTAAGAGCAAACACGATGTGAGTGACTGGCGAACTCGTGAAATTCGTTAGGAAATCAAATTTATATTGTTCGTGCCACGATTCCATCAGTTCTCGCTACTATGGTTTGTAATTCCATCGAGAGAAGTTACATTGTAAGAGACAGAGAGAGAGAGAAAGAGAGAAGAAAGAGCAGATGAGGTGAATCAATAGTATCTCGCGTACAATGCAATTAATACAGATGAAAAAAATATATTATGCTGCCGTAAAAGTACGCAAACGATCAAACACATAAAGGCACACTTAACGTGCGTGTATATCGTTGTATGTCTGATGGTGCCATTTAAATATGAATCGTGGAACGAACACAAGTAGAATATAAAATAAATATATATATATATATATATATATATATATATATATATATACACACATATA
>JAANIC010006598.1:215823-230096 GCA_017607545.1 Acromyrmex charruanus
TACATTCTATTCCCTTTTATATATATATAAAATGGAAAATTAAAAAATGTTTTAATATCGATATAGTTCTACGGTCGTCAGGTAATTATCAGCAGAGAGATTTTTCTCTCTTATCAGTAATATTAACAATCGATAAATTACACATATATTATTGACTGACTATAAATATTTTGCTAAATTTTGTGGAAGTTTAAATACTAAAAAATTAACAAATTATTAGAAAAACAAAATTAGAAAACTATATATAAAAGTAATAAAAAGTAAAAAAATAAATAATTTTAAGAATTTTAATTTTTTATTAATTGTTACCTACACCTGATATCAGAGTTGAGACTGCTGAAAGTGCTGAAATAGCACAATAGCAGATGCAAGAGAATTTGAGGTTAAGTTATTGTTAGATCTTAATTGTTAAGATATTGTATTAGATCACGCGCGCGCCATTATAATTAATTGGCCAATAAATTATTTAAAAAACGCAAGTTCCGTGTTGTCTATAATTTTATTAAAATTCCTATGAAACAGAGTTTATCTAATAATAATGAAATATATATTGTTCGATCATCCCTTTCTACACGTAAATTTTTGTTATCGAACATTACGTTGTTGCACGTCTACTGCAACTGCAACTGAATTATGCAACTATAAAAGACTAGCAGGTATTTTTGCGTTATCTCATTCTTCTTTTTTATACAGATTCACATACATTACAATCTGCAGCAAGTGAATTAACTAAAAATTATCAATTGAAAATTAATAAGAAAAGGAATATAAAATGTGCTTCTTATTGTATTATTCTAAACATTACTATATTATTCTTTACGTTATAGATTTTCCTGCAATTTTTAAACCGAAAGATGTGGAAAATGGCTGGTATGATACCTGGCAACGTAATAAATACTTTGCATCATCCAGGACAACGAGGAGGACAAGTAATAGTACTCAAGAGGAAAAAGAAACCAAAGAATCTTTTAGTATGGTCTTACCACCACCTAATATTACAGGAATATTACATCTAGGTCATGCACTTACTGTTATAATCCAAGATGTTTTGGCAAGATGGTTAGCAAAAGTATATTAAGTAGTAATACAATACAATAATAATAGTACAATAGTATATATGTATGTATATTATAACATAAGTATATGTAGATATATAACAACATGAGATGGATACATATAATTCGCCTATAATAGTTTTAGAGTTTAGAGTCTAGAGTATCTAGTATATAATAATATAATATATACTTTATAATTAGAATTTTTATTACCAAATTTATTTACTATACGGTATACTTACTATATGTATTCCATATAGTATGTTTACTATATGGAATAGAAATATAGTAAAAATAAAAAGAAATATAATAAAAATATGCAATACAAATATGTATTTGACATGCTTATTAGCATCATATGCAGTTTTTATTACGTTATATTTATTTACTATAGATAAATTTACCGTTATATTATAGATTTTTCTCTCTACTGCTCACGCACATGCATACAGGCACAGAATGAAGGGACATCCAGTATTGTGGATACCAGGTCTGGACCATGCAGGGATTGCAACACAGGCCATAGTGGAACGTACATTACAACATACACGCAACATTACACGATATGACATGAGCCGTGACGAGTTTACACAATTGATCTGGCAGTGGAAGGCGGAGAAGGCTGCAATTATCAAACAGCAATTGAAAGCTCTCGGCGCTACGCTTGATTGGGACAGAGAATACTTTACCATTGATGAAGTAATACTTTTTTGTTGCTATTTATAATATCTATTGTTACTATTATATTTGTTCTATACTTGTTATAATATTATTGTTATAATATTATACTTGTTACAATATTATTATTACAATATTGAATTTTCATTTGTGCTCTCTAGAATCACAGTACAGCAGTGACTGAAACGTTTGTACGGTTACATGAGAGAAATCTATTATACAGAGCCAAAGATCTTGTTAATTGGTCACCAGCGCTACGCAGCACAATTTCAGATATCGAAGTCGAGGATTTTATCGTGAATGGCAAGACGCGGCTCCAATTACCTGGCTACAATAGCAAGATCACTGTCGGCCAGTTGATCAAATTGGCCTATCCAATCAAAGATTCAAGTAAATATAAAATATATTTGTATATATATATATATATATATATATANTTTCTTTTATTTCACAGAGGAAGAACTGATAGTTGCAACGACTAGGCCTGAAACAATTTTTGGAGATGTAGCAATTGCTGTGCATCCGAATGATGACAGATATTCGCGATATATTGGCCGATATGTTTTCCATCCAATAAGAGAGACCTTTATACCTATCATAGCTGATTCTTCTGTCAAGAGAGAGTTTGGCACTGGTAAATATTTATAAAAATTAGATTGACAAATTAGAATTTATATATACATTAAATACAGAAATAAAAAGAAAGTAGATTTCTAGAAATTATTTAAAAAATTTTGTCTATTATAATTAATTCTATATTTACATATATTTATTTTTTACTTGATTATATCATGGCTTACTATTTATTTTATTTTTTTGTTTATTTTATTTGATTAATAAATACTATTTGTTTTATAGGTGCAGTGAAAATTACACCGGCACACGATCGCTTAGATTATAACATCGCTAAAAGACATGACTTGCCAGTTATTTGCGTTATTGATGAAGGTGGCAACATGACAGATGCATGCAAGGAATTCAAGGTGTAATTTCGTATACAATATTTATTAATTTTTTATTACGATTTAATAATAAATGATTGTAGAGAGTGCCGAGATTCATTACACGGAAAAGACTAATGGACCAACTGTCCGTACGAGGTTTGGTGAAAGGTGTGGAAGATAATCATCGGATGACACTGCCATTATGTTCGCGCACACATGATGTGATCGAGTATTTGCCAAAAGAACAGTGGTTCTTGCGCTGTACGGCAATGGCCAAGCGGGCATACGAAGCCGTGGCGAATGGTGAATTGAAAATCTATCCAAATGAAGACGGCATTTACGAACAAATGTGGTACAATTGGCTCGAAAATCATAAATATAGGTAAAATTATTATTGCGTTTAATTATTAAATAAATGGATAAAGACATAGTGAAATAGATGAATAAATAAAGGAATGAACAAAATTAATTAAAAAATGCAATATTTAATCTATCTTTTAAAAATCGTATTTTTTTTTTTTTTAGAGATTGGTGTGTTTCAAGACAGTTATGGTGGGGGCATCGCATTCCCGCATATTCCATAATTCATGGTAATGGTAAAGATAACGATAATGATATATTCTCTGATAGTAATAATACCACTTCGTGGATAATCGCACGATCCGAAGAAGAAGCGCATTCTCTTGCACAAGAGAAATATGGAAACACAGTGAATTTACGTCAGGATCCAGATGTTCTCGACACATGGTTTTCTTCGACAGTTGTGCCATTTGCCACGCTTGGCTGGCCGGAAAACGTTAATATTCTTCTCTATACACATTTTATTACATGTAACTTTATGAATATTTTTTTACATATCACCAAAATTTATAGACGGAGGATATGGCAAGACATTATCCGCTAACACTGATGGAAACAGGCCATGATATTCTCATGTTCTGGGTGGCGAGAATGGTGATGCTAAGTCTGGAACTAACACAACGTTTGCCATTTAAAGTATAATTCCATATGCACAATAAATTATTCATGTCTGTTTTTTATCAATATTTTATCAGAATCTTGATGTAATTCTTGTATATCTATATATCATATTATATTATATTATATTATATTATATTATATTGAGTAATCTAATCCATTCATATTAGAGTGTACTATTGTAAAATAATATTGAAAGAAGCAATCTCTTTTTAGTGTGCTTAAATTGATAATTATAAATTATGCATGCATATAGGAAGTTTTACTTCATGGTGTCTTGTGTGATGGCAATGGCAAGAAAATGTCAAAGAGCTCCGGCAATGTCATCTCGCCAGAAAATATTATCAATGGTTGTACCTTCGAAGTGAGTATTTCTTAAAATTCCACCAATTATACATATATCATAATATAGAAATACTTATAATCTCTGTATTTGAAAATTAAATATCAATAAACTGAAATTGATTTTTTTTTTATTGATGTGTTATAATTTTATTATTTAAAAATTAATCTTAGATACACAATTATAATGTAGGAATTGAACGAGCAAGCAAGACGTAGTCACGCGGCAGGTATTCTTAGCGCTGAAGAATTACGGCGAACGCTGCGTGTTAATACAAAAACGTACTCTATGGGAATACCAGATTGCGGTGCCGATGCCTTGAGATTATCATTATGTGCACGCAATATTAAGAGTAAGCGCATTAAATCTTAAGAAAGAGAGTCTTGTCTCTTTTCCTTATAGATACTTTCCTCTTATAGATCATACTATTAGTTTTGATGTGGATGATTGTCGGACAAGCAAGTATTTTTGTAACAAGATCTGGCAGGCAAGCAAATACGTATTATTAATGACAAAAGAGGACCAACAACGACACGAAAATGTAGAAAAGGAAAGTCTGAATGATCTAGATCGATGGATCCTCAGTCGATTATCGTGGATGGTTGAAATAGTAAATAATGCATTTGCCGAACGAAACTTTCATAAAGCGATCATCGCAATTCGTCAATTTCTGTATTATGAATTTTGTGATTTCTATGTGGTATGTTATAAATGTGCTGTATAAATTTTATTTAATATAATATAATAATAATCAAGATTTTTATAAATTTTCTGAATTTTGTAAGAATATTAATAAAAAATTTTTAGATTTCAATTACAATATTAATTATAAGATTAATTAAATATATAAATCACATGTTAATATGATTATTCTTATTAATCTTAATTTTCTTAAATTATCTAATAAAAATAATTCTTTATTTTAATTAAGGAAATATTTTTCTTTAAATATAGGAGGGTACAAAATTTGGATTTAGAAGCGGTAATTCCGCTGGGCATTCCAATACTCTTGCAAAATGCTTGGAAGTATCATTACGCATTCTCGCACCTGTAACACCCTATCTGTCGGATGATTTGTATGTAAGACTTGCCAAGAAGGGACTACCAGGATTTCTATCAGTCGCCTCGTTGCTTGAGACTTCCTATCCTATGCCATATGAAGTATGTGAAAAAAATAGTCTCTATATTATCAATTTTTTTGCTATATAATTTTCTTTCATTTTTTTTATTCTGAACGCTATTATACATGTTAGATACTTTATTTTTCTATTCTCATTTCTTCTTTCATTAGTTCAAGCATCTGAGAGATATCAGGTTGGAGGAAAGGATATGTGAACTCGTGGATGTAACAAATGCGATTAGAAGTTGCATGGCAAACGTGAGCAAAAAATCAAATCCAGAAGGTAGATCTTATTGATAACTAAGGCCAAGTTGATGTACTAATTAAATAATTTAAATATATAGGATAAATTTTAATAAATGTTTGTGTTTGCACAGTTAATATTCTGGTTAACAATGTGCGCGATTACAATTTTTATCGGGAAAATGTAAACCTTATCAAAGGAGCAAGCAAAATTTGGAATGTGCCTATCCATTTAACAGAATCAGCGAATGATAGCAATTTTAACAGGATGATGACAAGAGATAATAATTCCGATGGTGATGGTGTTTGTACAGTCCAATATATGCATACAAACGATTGCTCATTACTTATTACAGCTATGGTAAGTGGAAAAATGCGATCACATACATTAATATAAATTAAATATTGCACTCACATTATTTATATTAATTATAATAAAGCGTTTCACATATATTATATCATTTTTAAGGATACATCGGTGTTAGAACAAGTTAAGAAAAATATAGCAAAGAATAAATCGAAAAGTATGTGCTAAAAGGAAGGATGTTAAATATGCGTGCAACATTATAATTTCCGTTCCCTTATGCCCTTCATCTATGGACATGATCATAGTATAAGTAAATAAATGTAAGTAATGTAACTAATACATAAAGTTGTAAATAAAAAAAATTATTCACATATACCTGATTATATATGTAATTCTCTTGAATGCAAAAGCGTTCTTATACAAACTCGCATATTTAATCCAACTTTGTGAATCCAGTATACAGTGTTTTCTTTCTGTTAAATTTTCTTTCTCTTTAAATGTTGAAATATGAATTTAAATATTGAAACTTAATAAAATAAAAATTTGTCATTAGATGAAGTAATGGATTATACAATTGGTAAACAAATTTTGAAGTTTGTTTTCAAATAAAGTAAAAAACTATGGTGTATTATGATCACATGATGTAGACAACCAATCAGTACTCTTATTGGAAAAGATGGCAGCGGCGGCCTAACCTAACCATCATAAGAATGACCGCGTACAAACGTTTTATTTTTTGAAAGCTTCTGACTTACCGCCTTTTGTAATTCAACAAATATTCTTACAATTTACTCAATAACGTTTATTCATTCAATTTCCCCGGATTTCCTTGTGGAAAGTTTGAGAGGAAAATTTATTACTAATTGTATCATTTCGAAGTGCGGGATTAATATATAGAGAAGAAAAGTTTGGTGGAAATTCAACTACGAGTGTGGATTTGTGGATCCGTATTGTTAATAAACAATCATTTGAGACACGAATTGTTGGAAAATGGATACGAAAACATCGAATGAGCATTTAGAGACTTTGGCTGGTCATGTTTTTGACAATGACAAGCTGGTAATTTTATCGCAATCTTTTATATATAATGTATTCCGCATTGTATTTTATATAAATATTTTATTTATTATTATTTTATATCATGTATAATGCAGTGATGTATATTTTTAGGTCACCTACAAATGGCTAAGCAAAGAGCTGCATATCCATGTTAATATAGCAAAACAAATCTTGTGGGACTTTTATCAAAAGTATCAAAGCAACAATAACATAGAATGCACGTATTTATTGATAGGTCATCTAAAGGAGAAAGGAATGCGTGTAGAAGTTGTTAAAGGATCCAATTTATCTGAGGCTAAAGAAAAATTCAGTAAAATTATCTCGGAACATGTCTATAGTGTCCACAAGCCAATTGCAGATCTGGAATTACTTGCCACTTCTGGTTCAGGTGATACAATTTATAGCGCTATAAAATGTGATGCCTGCAAAGAGCGAACTGATGAAGAAATGCAACTATTACGTTGGGGTACAACTGTTAAAAAAGTTACGATGGAAAATGTGACAAATTTAAAATCTACAAATTTGACAAATTCATCAAAAGCAGAAAAGAATCCAAAGGCAACAAAGAAAAATGGATTTAATAATTTATTTAATATGGTGGAAAAATCAAAGAGTTTTGAAAAATTAAAATCATCTTTCCAAGAAAGTGATAAAGATTCAATGAAAAAGGAAAAAAATACTGCAGAAGAGAATAAAAGTTTTGTTCAGAAGGATAAAGATTTTTCCAAAGATTCTGTAGAAAAAATTCAAAATTTAACTGAGAAAAATAAAAATTCCATGGCCAATTCTACTACTAAAAAAATATCCCCACAAAATAATTCTAAAAAGGGAAGCTTGGATAATTTTTTTGGGAAATTGCCTTCTCCTCCAAAATCTACTGCAGAAGTAATATCATTGGAAAAGAAAAATGATAATGCCAAAAAAGAATTTACCGAAGGAAAAGTAATTAAAGAAAAGAAGAAGTCGCATGGAAAAAAGCGGAATAGAAGTAAAGAAACAAATGAAGTTGCTAAGAAACGGAAGAGAATTGTTATGCAGACTGATTCTAGTGATTCAGAGGTACAAAGTGATATAGAGATGGAGGATTCGGTTCCTGAAATGGAACCAGAAGTTTCTATGAAAGCAAAGAGTCCTTCTCCACCAAAAGTAAAACATGAAAATGGTAAAAGAAAAGTGTTGAAATTAATTAATAGAACTTATAAAGAAGGCGAATATATTGTAACTAAGAAAGAACATGTTTATGTAAGTTGTTCTGAAGATGAGGAAGAAAAAGAAGAAGAGACAAAAAGAAAAGAGCAGAAAAAAACAGAAACTAAAATGGAAAAAGTGAAAAAAAAGCAGTCCACGCTTACAAATTTCTTTAAGAAATGCTAGAATTATTTTACAATTGTCCATGTAAGTTGGATGTATGTTCGTTTGTTTTTAAAATAATATAATAAATGTCTATAAACAATAAACTGATAATTTTACAATATTTATTGTAAGAAATTGCCTGTATATTATATTAGACTGTTCATTTTTCGCTATCAATTTTTTTATTAATTTTATAGACAAATTATAACTTTTTTTCTATTATTATTACTTTATTTGTTTATTTAGTATTGTTTTTCTATCATATTATTACAATAACATAATCAATTTTTACAGACAAATAAATTGCTTCACCTTCACATTCAGATGAATACCGGGAATACTGCAACTAAATATAATAATTATATACAACTAAATAAATAAGGATATTATACTTTGTCAAAATAAAATCAAATTTCATTTTGCTTAAACTAAAAGATAAATTTACGAAATCTGAAACAAAAATTCGATCGTTTTGAGAGAGATGCCGTTCCATAAAAGAATATCTATAAAATAGACATTCTACTATGATTTTGTTCTGTTGTATACATTGTTAGTATTAAAATCTATAGTTCACGTTAAGTATATTATAGATTTTTAGTACTGAAAGTGTATATCGGAACATGGCTTATATTTAATAGCGAAAGTATTTTAAATTTATGTACGTGATTAATATTGTAATTATTGAATATGACAATTTGTGATTGTTATTTTTATGGATACCTTAAAAAGCTGTTTTGTATTCACATTTATTGTCTCGACTTTATATACATAACATCTGAGTTTATTTCTTACGTCAATGGATTAAAATTTATAATATAAAAAATTAAAATTGTTTCTACATAATTGTAAGAAGTTGTGAGTTATATCAATAATTAATTAAATGATATCTGTTGCACCTATATTTTCCGCAAGATGAGTAGTATGTAATCTCATATTACTCACATGGTTGACACACTTATCAGATATGCTATCGGGATCGGCTGTAGTAGGCGTATATCTACTATATATAATTAAATATATACTATTTAGTGATAGCCTGCGTGTAAAATCACAGTACGGATATCTTATAATGTTTAATATTATTGCACTGTCGCTTTTATTTCTATGCAACGAATGTTTGTGCGATATATGTGAAACCTGTGGATGTTCTACCTCAAGTAAGTTCAAAAGAAAAAAAATTATAAGATCTATCGCCGCGGAGGAAATAATAGAAGAAATCAATTAAAAAATAATAAATACACGATACTTTTTGTTATTATATCATTACTGCTAATTGTGAAAGTTATATGCGTTAATTGTTATATTTTTAAAAAATTAGAAGATTTAATAAATTAATAAATGACAATAAATAAATCAACAAATACATGGTAATATGCATTTTTGTCATTATCATTGTTACCGTAAATAATAATATATCACAATATATGATTTGTAATAAGAGATGCGCTAAGAATATAAATCATAAATATCAATGTAATATTACATATTCTTACAGATGTAGGACCAATTATTGATTGTCATGACAGACACTTGGGAACCAATGAAGTTCTTAACTTCGATCTTCTTACTCTAGATAAGCATCGAGCATTAAACAAACTTATTCTTTCAAAGAACAATATAGTGCTTTTACCTCTAAATGAACTAAAACGTCTGAAACATTTAAAAGGATTGGATTTGTCTCAAAATAAATTGAATAATATACATTCAGACATCCTTAAGAACCTAAATGAGCTCGAAGATTTAGATTATTCTAGCAATTTACTTTGGGACTTCGATATTTCTGTCTTAAGTACAGAATCTTCCCTTTCTAAATTTAATTTGAGTTATAATCGTATGAACAAATTGGAAAAAAGTTCAGAAAATGCAACAAAATTAAAAGTCTTTGATGTGTCTCACAACAATCTTGTTGATTTGGTAATACAGTAATTTCAACAATAAAAGATTAATTTTAATTCTAACAGCAAACAAAATTTTAGTGAAATTTATTATAGTAATGCTGTAATATAATAATATAATTAAAATTACACGTAATTATTGCAATATATTAACATTATTTTTATTAAGTTCATTTACTTTAATACTTTAATATTTTACAGAATTTCCTCGATATTATGCCGGAGTTGGAATATTTAAATCTCTCCTTCAATAAATTTACTACTCTCCCAGTCAATTCTTTACTTTATATGCAACATTTGAAGATTCTTCACGTGAACAATAATCAGCTTCTCTCATTAAATTTCCAAAATCTTCCGTTGTCATTGTTGGAACTTTACACGGAAAACAATCTTATCAATATTATAACATTTCAAAAATCATCAATTCACACCTTAAACATTCAAAACAATAGCATTTCTAACATATGTAACAATTTGACCTTATTGGAAGAATTAAAAAAATTAAATATCAGTGGAAATTCCTTATCAGATTTTCCAGAAGTTTTTCTAAAAAGTTTAGAGACGTTAGATGTATCCTTCAATAATTTAACAATAATACCTGAAACTATTTCTATTAAAAATTTTCCAAGTTTAAGAATTTTTAAAGTCAGTGGGAATCATTTGAAAGATATAAAAATTCGGTCTGAATTAAATTTGGAAATATTTGAAGTAAAATTTATGGAAACGTTTGAGAAAATTGATCAAGAAACATTTCTAATGTTAAAGGAGAAGAAAAATAATTGTATCAATATAACTATTTCGAATAATAAAAAATTGAATGTGATTGAGGAAAACGTTTTTCGACATATGAATATTTGCTCTGTTAGTATTTTACATACACAAAAGTTTTTTTATATACAAATATTTCTTTTAAAAAAACATTTATTGCACAATTTTTTTCATTTTTCAGCTAGATTTGAGCAATAATTGTTTTACTCACTTGCCATCAAAACTATTTAATATAAATGTTTACAATAAAAATGTTTCAAATTTAAAATATCTCATTAATCTGCAAGGAAATCCATTTATTTGTAATTGTTCATTGCAATGGATGTTGAACGAATTAATTCCAAAGCTTTATATAACGAATCCCATTCTTTTAGAAGATTTGAGGTAATTTTATATAAGTTAATATCATAGAATATTTTAGAATCTATTTTAAATATATTAAGGATTTAATGACAATTAATTTCTTTTTTCCAATATATTAAATTAATATTATTAAGTTAACAATTAATTTGATTTACTATTTATTCGTAACAAAATCATATTGTATATGTACAAAGTAATATTTTTATATTTTGAAATTGTCCCTCCATCTGTTTTTATTTGTTGTCGCAAAACTCACATAAATGAATTAAATAGCATTCATCAATGTATCTTATTTTTCACATTTTGTTATTACTTAGATGTGCTGAGCCACCTGCATTAGCCAACAAAAGGATGATTCATTGGTACAAATGGAAGGGAGAAATCTTTTGCGACGAGTTTTCACATTCTGCAGAAAGAATGACCATTAATATTGCAAGTATTTCTAGTAAACAGGTTGTAACATTCAAACCTGGTTCTGGAATGATTACTGTTCTGGCAATATTGACTGCTCTGCTTGGAATCCTAATGATAATCGGCATGCTATTGATTCGAAGAATGAATGCAAAAAGAAGACGAATCAATCGCAGACATTAAAATTTTTTATTCTTATAAAAACATGAAGACTATTATAGGAAAAAAATATAAAAGATATTTTTTATTATGTTTTTAGCATAACTTACATAATATGTAATCTATGTAATTCTTGCAAAAATTGCATAGATTCGTTATAATTTATATTATTTATAATCTTTTAATTTTTTTCTATAGTACTCATTGTAACAGGAACGGTCAGTAATAATATAGTATATAATAAAATCCATAATATTGATTTATAGGAAGAAATATATTAAAAATTTTATTTTCACAGGCTCATGCATACTTTGGTAGTCACAATTAAATTCAACTTACTCTAGTAAATAAACTTATGTTTTTTAATATTCTCGTCGCACACTTTTAAATTGTAGGTTTTAAGAATTTTTACTTTTCGAATTTTAAAGATTTTTAATTCAAATGTTCTTGTATTATAGAGAGTTTCTTGAAATATTTATTGTAACTATGTTCCATTGATTAATTCTCTCTCTCTCTCTCTCTCTCATATGTTTTTCCTAATTATTTTAATTTAATTAAAATAATCAGAAAATACTTGAATAAATTAATAAGTTAAGACATTAAACTTTAATCAACTTACATTAAGCTTTAAGCTAATTAAGTTTAAGTAATTAATTATATTACTTAAACTATTATTTATAACTTGAAATATTTATTTAATTTATTTAATTATGATTTGATTTGGACACATGGGTAATTATTATTAAAGTCACATTTGAGAGTCATAAGGTCGACTTCTCTATTTCTGCAAAGTGTGAGAACAATTTCTACAAAAGGTAGAAAAAGTACAATTTGATAAAATTGATTCTTTTATGCCTTTAAAACGTAAAAATTACGTTTATTATATTAATAAATAGATGCGATAATAGAAGTGCTTTTACACTAAATATTATCAATTTGCCAATGACTAGACGTTACCCTTGGAGGTGGATTTTCCCTGAGCTCGGTCAGAAAGGCGTTAATGTTTTGATAATAATTCTGCTGACACCAGGTTTCATTATGTGTGCCATCCACAATCGGAAGTATACGCTTATATGTACTTCGACAATTCTTATAAAGATCTTGCATCATGCGGGGTGGTACCAATGTATCCGCCAGACCGGAAATAAACAGAGTGGGCACTGTCACTGAACGAACTTTCAGAATAGACAAGTACTGCAACAAAAATATGAAAATGTGAGGAATCATATATAAAAAATATAAAAATACATGAAACTATAAATAAATATAAGAATAGAGAAGCGAGATTATTGAGATTGTAGAGATTACGAAATATAATAAATTAATACATAATATGGAGGATAAAAATGTATGAAGATTTGTGCTAATTATGTGACCTTTTAATATAAGATCTTTTAATTATATTACCTTTTAATATAAGACGTTATATCTTCTTTCGTAAAAGAGAGCAGAACAATTGCATAAAGTAATTAAAAATTTATAAATCTTTTCTATTTATTACCTTGTTTTTATATACAAAAAGTGGCAGATACTGTAAAAATTTAGATCCTACAAATAAGGCGGCCATATCTGGGATACTAGTGAAGGTATTTTCAAGTATAAGGCACCAAATTCTCTGTAAATTTTCCTCTTTTGTGGCTAAATCAATGGCTACTGCTCCACCTATTAAATTACAATTTAATCAAATTTAATTATCACGCACAAATATTGATAATTAGTAAGAAGATTAACTAAAATCTTAGAGCTTGATATAATAAAACCTAAGATTAAAAAATATTGGAAAATAAATAAAAATTCCAAATAATAAGATTAGATTCTTTACCCAGTGATCTACCGAATACTATGATTTCATTAGTATTAATATCCGTTCTACTAAACAGATAATCTATTCCCGCTCGAGCATCCATATAGAGCCCTTCCTCCGATGGAGTACCCTGTGACAAGCCATATCCTCGATATTCTAACATTAGAATGTTACATTGAATATTATGATACAGTCCTACTATATTTTGCAATCTGAAACATAAATATATGCATAATATTATGATAATTTGTTATTATACAAACGTAACTCACTTTATATATAATTCATCCTTTGTTCTTTCTCAAGCAATATAAAAACTTTACGGATACAATTAATAAAGTATTTTTAATAATTTACAATATTTTAATTAGAGAAATTTGTAAAAATGCTTTTCAGCATTAAATTTTCAGCATTTGTAAAAATGTTTTAAACATTATTGTTTATAATCGAATTTTTTCTTTGTAACAAACAACAGAACACATTACAACAGTGTTTATTTATANATTGCCAGCATTGCCATGAAAAAACAATAATGTAGGTGCTTTCCTCATTCTGTCTTCTGGTTGAGAAATAAAAAACATGTGCAGGATTGTGCCATCTCCGGCTCTAGTATATATACTTTGATAAGGTAAACTAAATATTGAAGGAGCTGGTACATAGACTCTCGAATGGGCTGGCAGTTCCGGATGATAAAGAAGTTGATCTTCTCTGTGATAGAGTATTCCTGTAATAATCAAAAATATCAATTTTTATAACATTTAAATTAATATAAAATTTTTAAATTTATAATAAT
>JAANIC010006625.1:32076-51746 GCA_017607545.1 Acromyrmex charruanus
TATATGAAAAAATATTTATATATTATAATATATAAATAAATATAAAAATTGTAATTTGTTAATCTGTAATATAAATGACAACATTAGATAACATTAACGGCAAAAGCAACGATAACATCAACGGCAACGATAAATGGAAACGTTAACGGCAATGGCAACGACATCGATAACAAAAAACGGCAAAGGCAATTGTTCGAGAGCGAGTCAGAGCGAGATAATCTGAGTGATACGGCGTTTTAGCTGTATTTCGCTTTACGCGAAATGTCGATTGCGGATTAAACGCGGCGGTTTTCTCAGCGGTTCTCGAAGGAATCTTCCTTATGGCGGTTTTACTAGGCGGTTGCACTGGTAGCGAAGCGTTAACTCGAGAGCAGCGAAACTAAGAGAGCGATTGATTCTCGGGTCTTCTTTTTATGCTCTTTTAAGAACAAAGGCTTCCCTTTGCATTCGCCTATGAGATTGTCACAAAGTTGAAAATTGTGAGGTGACCCTCTGTTTTGGGCGGCGATTGGCAGTTTCGAGCGCGACTGCCGAGCGGCGCGCAATTGCCATGCGCGCCCATTAAATCTGGATTCCTGATTGGGATTGACGCACATTACGCGTTTTGCGTCACGCGATCGCGCGTGCGCTGCGACGGATTCGAGTCGGTTCGCCGTTATAGCGGTTGAGATCTGCGTACGTGCGACGTGCGGCTTGGCTTATTGTTTTTCGACTCGGAGATGTTTTGGAAACTTCTAAGGACGCTTGGGATCCTTCTAGAAGCTTTCGATCCGCATGTCGCACGAACGATAAACATGTAAAAAATTGTACATGTTGGCTGTATCTCGAACAGCAATGGTATATGACAATGGCAACGACAACGGCAAAGTTAACAGATACGGTAAATGGAAACGTTAACAACAACGGAAACGGGAGCGGAGAAGGAAAGGGCAAAGGGTAGACAACGTTAACGGCAAAGGCAACGGTAACGACAACAGCAACGATAACGGTAACAGCAACAGTAAATGGGTACGTTAACGAAAACGGCAATGGGAATGACAACTTTAACGGCAACGTCAAACGGCAAAAACAACGGTAAATGACATTAACAGCAATGGAAATGGCAACGATAAATGGCAACATTAACAGCAATAAAAACGGAAATGAGAAAGTCAACGGCCACGGCAAATGGCATCGACAACGGTAACAGTAACGGCTACGTTAACGGTTACAACAATGGCAACGGAAACTTTAACGGTAATGACAAAGGCTACTGACACGGTAAATGACATCGTCAACAGCAATGTCAACGTTAACGGCAACGGCAACAGTAGAGGAAACCGTAATGGTAACGACAACGGCAACATTAACGGCAATGACAATGGAAACAGCAAAATTAACGGAAACGGCAACGGCAACGGCAACGGTAAATGGCAACGTTAAGGGCAATGATAATAGCATCGGCACCGGTAACGGCCTAGGCAACGGCACCGAAAACAGCACCGTTAACATCAACGGCAACGGCAATAGAAATAGCAAAATGATAACGATAACGGCAATAGCAACGGCAACGGTAACGACAATGGCAACGTTAACGGCAACAGAAACGGCAACGTTAACAGCAACAGAATCTGCAATGTTAACGGCAACGGCAACGGCAACGTTAATCGCAATGTTAACAGCAGCGTTAACGTCATCAGCAACTTTAACGGCAACGTTAATGTCAACGATAACGGCAACGGCAACGGCAACGGCAACGGCAACGGCAACGTTAACGGCTATTTTTAAAAAATTACATTATATATATTAATATTTTTTTTATATATTAATTTTAAATTTATTATAAAATTAAAATTAAAATTAAAATTTTTATTAAAAAAATAATAAAAAATTTGATATATATATTTTAATGTAAAAAGAGACATATAAATTTTTAAAGTTTTTAGGAATAACATTACTTTAAATACGAAGCGCTATTACTAAATGTTAAGATGTTGAACTATTATATATATTCATATAAATGATTTAATTTCAGAAATGATAGTTGTGTGGTTCACGCATAAAGGCGCTGTGTGACGCTGCACTCATTGCATTCTTAACCAAGAAAGTCAGTCAGCTGCTTGCCGCACGTAACAACACATGTTGTGTTGTTGTGTGCGTACTTACGTGTTTTAAAGGTTTGTGTGATTTTCGAATCGCCGAATAATCAATCGTTTATGATTGTTAGTGATTAACTGNTTCTATGTTTAGAGTATGAGTCTAAAAGCTTAAATTTTAGCTTATTTATATTATTTAATTTATATTATTTAAATATTATAGTTAAAAATTAAAACAATATATAATTATATTCTTGAGACTTCCACGGGTGTTTTCTATATAACTGTTGTGTGTTTCGCCAGTTTTCTCCGTGTCTAGATCCATTCTTGGAATGCCAATGTTTCGTGAGCCTTGCAGTTCACTTCATCAGGGCGAGGAGCAGCCTGATACTGAGCTATTCCGCCAGGCCCTTCCTTTTTTATATTACGCTGCTTGTTGGAATGGGGGTAGGTGAGAAGAGGGGGTGGGAGAAGAGGTGGTGGAATTTGGTTGGTCTTCAATAATCAGGAGAATGGTCTTCCATATTTTATTTATGTTGTAGCCATTATCTCTATTTAGATTATTAGGGTGGTTTTGTATCTCTATAGCTTCTCTATACTTTCTTGGGAAGTATGATGTAACGTTGGCTATCGTGGTCACTTTGTCAAACAATATTTGATGTCCTGTTTCGATGTTATGTTCTGATAATGCCGACAACGTGAGGTGTTTTAGCCTGACATCACGTTAGTGTTCTTTTATCTGTAGGTTGACCATTCTCCCTGTTTCTCCAAGGTATACTTGTCCGCAGGAACAAGGTATTTTGTATACTCCTGCGGAGCTGAGTGGAGGTCTTTGATCTTTAGGGTTTCTTAAGATTTGTCCTATCTTTTTGGGTGGTTTGAAGATAGTTCGGATATTGTGTTTGTTTAATATCCTGCCAATCCGATCTGTTGTTCCTTTGATTTATGGGAGAATAGAGAGGATCCTATCGTCTGATTGTGTGTCAGAGATCGTTTGTCTTGTTTGCATATTTATTGATTATCTTGGTTATGTCTTTTTTGTCGTGTCCGTTTTTATGTAAGGCTAGTTTTAGGTGGTTGAGTTCTGTCTGAGATGGTGAAAGCTCTATATACCAGTGAGTTGATTACTGACTGTTTTTGTGCTGGGTGGTGGTGCGACTCGGCATGTAAGTATCTGTCTGTGTGTGTTGGTTTTCTGTACACTTGATGGCCTAGGGTGCCGTCAGCTTTCTTAGAGACAAGAACGTCTAGGAAAGGGAGTTTTCTGTTTTCCTCTATGTCTATAGTGAAGCGGATATTTGGATGTTGTCTGTTGAGGAAAATAAGGAATTTTCGGAGTTCGGCTCTGCATGTCTCCATATCACGAATGTGTCGTCCACATAACGGAACCACTTCTGGTTTTTTCGGTGTTTTTCTGAGGGCTTCTTTCTCAAAGTGCTGATGAAGATGTTGGCGATTACAGGAGAAATAAGAGAGCCTATCGCTGCTCCTGAAGTTTGTTCGTAAAATTGGTTGTTATAGGAGAAGTAAGTGATTGTTAAGCAGTGCTCTATTAGCGGGATGAGGTCGGAGGGGATTAGATGTGAGGTTTTTATTATGTTTATTGTGTCTTTTATTGGGACTTGTGTGAAAAGGGATTCTACGTCGAAGCTTACGAGAAGATCTATGGGACGTAGTCGAATTTTTTGGATTTTTTGTATGAAGTCCGTTGAGTTGGTTATGTGTGATTCGGACTTTCCAGTGAGATGTTGTAGTGTTTATTCTAGGAAGCGGAATAAGTTGTATGTCAGGAAGTGTATGGCGCTGACAATCGGTCTGAGAGGAATGTTAGATTCAACCGCGACTCCAACAAGCAGCGTAATATAAAAAAAGGAAGGGCCTGGAGGAACAACTCAGTATCAGACTGCTCTTCGCCTTGATGAAGTGAACTGCAAGGCTCACGAAACGTTGGCATTCCAAGAATGGATCTAGACACGGAGAAAACCCGCAAAACACACAACAGTTATATAGAAAGCACTCGTGAAAGTCTCGAGAATATTAATTCATAGTAATGTTGACGATATAGTTTGTGATTTGTGATTAGGGTGAGCGTCATTATTTTCGGAATAATTAATTATAATCTTAAAGTTTTTTGATAAATTAGTTTTTCATATTCTCTATTTTGATATTTCTATTATTTCCTTATTTTCGTTTATTTTTCTTTTTTCTTTCTCTTTTTAATTCTAGTATTTAAATTTTCGAGGTAGGGGAGCTCATCATGACAAGATAATTTTTATTCATAGTTTATTTATGTTAGTTTGTGTTGTCTCTGAGGAGGATTCAAAAGTGAGCCGAAACATGTAAGCGCATTTAGTAAAATAAAGAAGTTTTATGCCTTATAGGTGTTATTTCGACGTCTTCTGCGTCTGACTCATAATGTGTCCTTTTCAATTTCTTTTAATTCTTTTCATTATTATTTTACAAATTAAATAACGATTTTTCGACCTAAATCAAACTTAATTTGGGAAAGGAGCATAAAAGTTAAGTAAAACAGTAAATATAAAACATCAGTTATTATAGTGAAATTATAATCAAATCATTAAGATAGCGATAATGTATGTTTCGAATTTTTATTCAGTATTCTAACAAATTTTTTTGTTANTTTACGCAATTGTGTTAATATATGACATAACACAATAGAATAAATTTTGATCAACGTTTTATTTCTCAACAAATAATGCGTTTCTTGTGGGATGTTTTACTGAAAAAGGATACGTTTCTCAAACAATTCCGTCACTGTTCAATTTTTAGAAAATTGTATAAGAAAATTATATTCGTTTTGAATTTCTTATATAATAATGCAAATGTGATGTAATATAAATATAGTATAGAGCTACAAGAAAAAAACTTTTTAGAATATATGAAAATAAATGTGACGATATAAAATCTCGTTTGTGTACAATTTTAAATGGTACATTAAATTAAGTAATAAAATTTTTAATATTAAACCTACACTGATTTATAAGGTTTTTTGTTTCTCTACATCTGAATAGTGATTTTTATGTATTTTACTCCATAAAGTAAAAAAATAAGTTTAAATTGTTTAAAGTTATTATATTTTTTTAAAATAAAATGCTTAACGTCTTAAAATCTAATGGAATTTTTGTAACCTTGTATTTTTTTTTATCAACAGTTAGGAATAAAAAACACCATTTAAATGTTGAGAAACAGAAACCTTATAACACAGTGTACTAACGATGAGTATTAATAATACCTTTAATATTAATACTATTATTTGTTATGAACTGTTTGTTTTTAATAATATTATTTGCTAGGAAGATACTATGATAAAATAATTAAAATTGATCCATACAAAGTTCTTGCATGTTCATTTTTTTGTATTTTCTATTTACATTTCTTATTTATAAATAGATATATAAAAATATTTCTCGTTTCCGTAATATGTAACATTTTGTTTTGTGTTGATAAAAATTTAAAAAGAAAGATGTAGAAATGAATAAGAGAGAATAAAGGAAATATTATCTTCGTATTATGAAGCAAAATTTTAAAATAGTTCACGTGTTTTTAAAATATTTTTATTAATTAAAATTCTATTATTTACAAAAAAGTATAAATTAATAATCATTTGACTCAGCACCGTCGCATTTAATATCTACTAGATAATAGATCGCGCGTAAAATGGGTTTATTGCAATATCTTTTCGATTATAAATTATATTCTGTTTGTTATCATATACATCAAGAAAATATTTCTTTTAAATTATATTCATCTTTTTTATATGTGCTCTACAGATTTTTCTAAAGTTTGCTATAGTATATTTGTAACTTTATAAAAGAATTTATTTTACGCTTTGCGTACAAAATTAACGTAGCTATTTTTGACTACGTTTACACGGCACCCTTAATCATATAAGTTTAAGACAAAAAAGAGAAAGAAAATTATATCATTTGATAAAAAAAAGGTAGAATTTAGGAAAGAAATAGATTTAAACTAATAGTAACGTTCAGATTTCTCTAAATGTCATCATTCTTTTACGACAACGAAGACTTATCACTCGTTACTTTTAAGTGACGGTTGTCTGGTGCCAAAACTGGGCTCCAAGGGTACCAAGTAAGTGACTTTCTCGCTAGCATTAGCGTCGTCTTGTTTGAGAATAGGTGCATTTTTTCTGGGTCTTTGCGATCGAACCTCTTCATATGTAACATATTCAGGTCTAACCGCCGATCGCTGTTTCTTCAAGTAGTATACTGCGGAAGCATTCTCCGGCACGTAACTCTGCTGAGTTGGTTTTGTCGTCTGAGGTATTGGGGTGACGGTGTAACCGGAATTAATTAGAACAGATAATTCTTCTTGCGTCAGAGGCTGCTGATCCTTAGGAGAGGGAACACGTACGACTTGAGGACTATTTAGCTGATCTTGATCAATAATCTCTTCGATGGTGAGAGATTTGACTGGCGACTTTTTCAAGAGACCTGATTGAGAAACATAAACGGAAGACTGAGTCGGTGGGACTTTGAGTTTGTGTACTTGACGAGGTTGATTGATAACAGGTTGAACGTAAGCTTGCTCTTGAACGGTAGTTTCACTGGAATCATCTGGTTTAGTCACGGATCTAGTGGCATAAGTGGAGCCGGAAGCCTGATACTTATTCACGTCATCATTAGTAAAGTAATTATTAAGTGTCGGGAGCTTTTGAGAATTAGGTAAAAGATACTGAACAACTGGTGTACCGTCAGGATCTACCTTCTTAGATTCTGCCTGAGCTTTAGCGGCTGCCAAAATTTCAGTGTTGGCTTTGGCGCGTGACTGCTGATAGATTTTGTACAATGCTAAGGCTTGAGCCTCCGCTAACGCCTGAGCTTGGGCCTGAGCACGCAATTGATTTCTTTCAAAGTTCAAAGCGTCGATATGAGCCTTCTCCTGCGCTCTTACGTGGGCTTGCTGTTGAGCCTCGACTTGACGTACGGCGTCAGTGTGGGCTTTCTGTTCAGCAGCTGCCTGAAGCCTCCTGGCTTCGGCAGCTTCAGCAGCCGCCTGCGCCTTTAATTTTGCCNTAATGTAATTATAATATATATATATTAAAATATTATATATTAAAATTATATATATTTAACTTTAAGCAAGAAGCGTCACAATGGTCTGAATGTTAATTTTTAATCTGAACGTTGAATTATTATATATATTCATATAAATGAATTAATTTCAGAAATGATAATTGCGTGCCGATATGGTTGTCGGACTTTCAACGCAATCGATCTGAAATATTAATAATCCTCCCAAATTTCCCAAATTAATCTTAAAAAACTATAATAAACTTATTGCGAAAAATATTGCCTCGGCTGGGAGTCGAACCCGGATGTCTTGCATTCCGTGAGAATGTTCTAAGCCTTTAGATTACCGAGACTTTAGGATCTCAGTAGTCTAAAGGCTTAGGACGCTCGCAAAGAATGCAAGATAGCCGGGTTCGACTCCCGGCAATATTTTTCGCAATAATTATTATAGTTTTTTTTAAGATTAATTTGGGAAATTTGGATGTTGAGGTTTGGAGTGATCCAGGAATGAAAATTAAAGGTAAGAACACACGGAAATAAACAATTGAAGATCACACATATATATATATATGTGTGTATAGAAATTTCTAATGTATGTCCAGTCATTTCAAACAAAGATCGTGGTTCTCGCGCCATGTAGGAAAACCTAAAAGTATGAAAGCAATGTCTGACGATAGAAAACAAATAATTCGTTGTGATAACGGGACCTTTCGAATAATAACGAAAGCCCACGCAATCGCCTGGACGTTCGCTCAAAAATTTCCTACGCTTCCCTAAGCATCCAGAACCAAAATCTAAAAATACTAATGTAATGTCTGAGATTACAGACTAATAAAAAAAAAATTCGTTGAGATCGTGTATCCGGAAGAGCACCGAATAATGGCAAACGCTTGTGCGATCGCCCGGCCGTGAACTCGAAAATTTCCTACGCTTGTCCCAGCGTCCGGAACCAAAATCTATAAATGCTGATGTAATGTCCGAGATTACAGACAAATAAAAAAAAGTAATTCATTGAGATCGTGTCGCCGGAAGAGCACCGAATAATTGCGAACTCTCGCAGGATCGCTCGTACTTACACTCGAAAATTTCCTTGGCTGTGCGTCGCGCGTTGCCATTTGTTTTCTGCTTAGCAACGATTGTTGATAATTCGTAGAAGTTATATATAATATTCGTATAATATTCTGGATATTGTATATTATCTCTATGCCTAAGAAATTTGATATTGTACCGCATAATATTAGTAATTGCTAATGTGATTTGTGATCAAGTATCAGACATTTCTGAGGTTAATTTTTATGGAAGAAGCGATGGATCATTGTACCATATGGTAATTATATTTTGTTTATACATATTTGTCATGCTTTTGCTTAATATTATTCGTAATTGAATTTTTTTATAAATTTAAATTCTTTAATGTTTTACTATTTTTTATACAAATTTCCAAAAGACTGAAAACGAAAGTCGATAATAAGTTTCGATTATTATATGCACGTCTCTGGAATAAGAACGTTCATTTGCAGGATTTAGTCCGCAATAAGTTAAGGAAAGAAAATAAGGATATTTTTATGATGTTTCCTTCGATATCCACAGATATATAATTTCCCGTGAGTACAATAATAAATTTAATAATCTGTTTTAGATTTAAGAATATTTTCTTCAATTGCGATTATTTTTGCGATGTTGGGATAAAATTATCGAAATCCTGAATCGCACATCTTGCTTAAAAATTCAATTATTGTAGGATACAATGGGCTTAATAATTTTGTACCATTTGATAAATTTAATCCGTTTTTTTTTTGCTTTTTAATAAATATCGCCACAGAGATTAATCTCTTATATAATTTCTTTCTTCGTCCAAGACCCTGATATTGTCCCAATCGAATTCATGGTTGTGCTCAATTCTATGTTCTGTAATGACGGACTATGAAATAGTATTCCTATTAGTACGGTTTCGGTGCTCAATAAGTGTTTTAAAAAATCTTTTAGTCTGCCTCACATAGGATGCATCGCAATTTTGACAATTAATTTTATATACTACATTGTTATGTGAGAATTTTTTTTTCATTAAGGGTCGAAAAGACAAACTACTAAATTTCTCTCGTAACAATGTGATATATAAAATTAATTGTCAAAATTGCGATGCATCCTATGTAGGGCAGACTAAAAGAATTTTAAAAGCAAGTATTGGTGAACACCGAAACCATATCAATAGGAATAGTGTTTTGCCGTCCGTCATTACAGAACACAACCAAATTATATTTATTTCCAATAATTTATGTTTATTTTTAATTTAATTATCGAACGTTTTCTTTATTCCTTTACTTACCGCAATTAACTTTCTCATTGCAACGATATCTCTTTTCACATCGTATTATAACAGACTATCGTTAAACATATTGATATGTAAGTTTTTATTAATTATGACTGAAATAATTTATTTCAATTTATTAACTCTTTTATGAATCTTTTATTTTATTTTAATGTAACTTTTTGAATATGTTCTGTTTGTATATTTTATGAACTGTAACAGACCACATCTGAAGATTTCAATTAGTAACAATAGATTCAACGATGTCTGACGAATGAGTATTTTATTTATATGTTTGCTTGATATCATGGATTGATTCTAAATTTTATATTATTATATTAATTTTATATAATGAAGATGACCCAATACGAGGATTGAAACGTCTGTTACACAACTTTAATATTGTCTATACATTGGATTACACACGGAGAATTGATGTCGGCTCACATTGGCCCATTTTCTCCTATATCTATGTATTTTTTCTTTAATTTATATATTTGGAGAGCCTTATTTATATTTTAATTTATTATTCAATTATTGTATTTATATATTTTTTTACAGGTTATTTAAGAGCTACATGCAACGCTACTTCATTATACTTGTGACATGAAGTGTTGTTATTTACATTAAAAAATCGTGAAACATTTGCTATTTTTCAACGCTATATTTCATAGCAGAATTACTCTCTAAATCTCACTCGAAGAGACAAAAAGAAAGAGTAAAAATACGGATATTCTTGTTTAATAGTATTTTCACTCTTTTTTCAAAAAAAGCTAAATTTTAAATCTTTTCATGAGATTTCACTCCACGAGATTTAGAAAGTACAGAAAATATAAGTTCAATAACTTAAATCTTAATCATTTGTCATAATTAGTCTATTATTAAAATTAAATTAATAGGATTAAAGTTTGTTTTACATTTTTTCTATGATTAAATGAATAACAGTAAAAAGCTTTAATTTCCTAAATCTAACCTTTTAAATCGCATGTTATCTTAATATTTTTCCTTTTCTTACATTTTTATTCCATTTATTATTATGTAAAAATGTGTATCATAAACTTACAAAGTGATTATTTTGTTTCACACAGACACTTCTTAAATTATTTCTTGAAATTATTATGTGCTTTAGAAATTATGAAAAATATATTAAGTTTTTAAGAGTATGAAATACAATTTTGTCTTTTTCGTCTGTAATTTTTATATTTTTTGCATTTTTATAATGTTTTAAATGAGGAATAATGGTATAATGCGATTTAGGCAATGAATTTCCTTATTGCTAAAATCGCATCATATTGAATGAATCCTTATTTTAATACTACAAACGCCAACGACGCCAATTTATATAGAGCTCCGCTGATATTAAAAATATTAAAAACCACTCAAAAATACAACTTTTATTAATTTCCGTATTTGTTAATAGTTTTCTGAATATCAATGCCATTGGAAAGTATTCCTTTTATTTTCATTTTTGCACTAAAGATTCATTTTTATGAAAAAATGAAAATGAGAGGTACAACCATTGGCTTTGATCTTGACAAATTTTATCCAGGACATGATCTTGAACAATATTCAAGAAGTTTTAGCTATTCGTCGGACACCTTGAGTAATGCTAATGCCAGTGGTATTGTAACTTTCAAGCTTTGAAACTCGAAAAGGATGTGAAGAGAAATAACTTTATTACAGTGTTTTTAAAAGCTCTTAACACCAACTATTAGATTCTACCATAAAAAATAGTGTTCCATTAAAAAAAATCATTTGTGATCTTGATCTGACCTTGGCGATGCCACCCAAGGTCAAATCAATGGTCAAATCACCTTCTTATATCCTCCTCCGAATCATATAACTTTTGTTTGAAACATTTTTCCGTATCTTTCATATTTGTCGAGATATTTGCCTGGTTCGATTAAAATGACTCACCCTGTATGTATAACCCAAATAATGCCAAAATAATGTTTTATTAATCGGAAAAAAGCATAACAGCCAAATTGCAGTTTTAGGAAGGTATCGAATTCCAGCGGTTCTAGTGTTTAACGTCATAATAGCGAAAAAAAATTACGAAATAATTACATATGAAAAGGAAAAGAGTACAGTTTATTGTGCTACAAAAACTTAAGAATATTTTTTGTAATTTCTGAGTCATGAACCTTTAAGTGAAAAGTGGTACGATTTTGGCAATTTTGCCCAATTTTACCCAATTTTACCCAATTTTTAGGTATTTATCTGCTTTAAAAACACAAATTTTTTGCTTTAAAACAGAAATTCTCTGCTTTAAAAACAAATTCTTTCTTTAAGAATAAAAATTATGTTTATAAAAAATAATTTATGTTTTTAAAACAGAAAATTTTTATTTTTTAAGAAAAGAATTTGTACTTTGAAAACATAGAATTTGTGTTTTTAAAACAGAAAATTTGTTTTTAAAATAGAGAAATTATGTTTATAAAACAAAGAATTCATGTAACCCTCTATGTCATCGATATGAAAGATTTCCTAATCTGAATATTTATCATCTTTCACAATTAATCGATAGGAACATAACCTTGAATGTGCTGTCTAAACCCCTGAATATTTTTTATCATAATTTTATCGTTTGTATTTTGGAATATGATGCTAAATAATAATATGTTGGCAATAAACAGAACTAGAATAATTAATGAAATATTGCATAATGTTATAGCAATATTTTATTTTTGCGGACATAAGAGTACTACTACAATATTGCAGCAATGTTTTATGAAATATTATAATTTTTCACAATAATATTGCTGCAATATTTCGTACTGTAGGGGTAGCCTTGGATGTGCTTTCTAAGCCCCCGAATATTTTTTGATCATAACTTTATTGTATACCAAATACAATAATTAACAAATATAATAAGATTCTTTCTAATAATTAATAACGTAATTGAAAAATTAATATAGGGCAATTAGGAATCTGCACTGTAATTGATGCGCTTAAATTACTCTCTCTCTTTCTGGAACGAACTTCAATACATTTAGATGTATTTTACCATAATTGAATACGTTTCGTTGAAGGCTAAATTCTAGCCTTCTTCAATCATTTACAAAGAAAACCAACTGCATACGTGGAAACTTTCGGTTATCTCCCAATTGTTATCCATGACCAGTTGATAAACTGGATGGTCTCGTGAGAATCGAGACCTTAAAATCATACATTTATAAAACCACAGAATAAAAAAAAATTATATATATAAATTGTAATTAAAATAAAAGATACCTCAGAAAGCACGCATGCAGACATAAATACACAGTTTAAAAACTCGAACAGATTGTATTACCGATATTCACTACAATAACGAATATCGTAGAAAAATCGATCAATATCATTAATGATCTTAGGAATTGCGAGTCCCAAGTTAAACTAATACAAAAATACATGATAATTTCTTATTACATGATAATTTCTAAGTCAAACATTGTTGTCGCTATTGTACATAATAATGTGTCAATTTAAAAAACAATCATAACAAGGATTTAATAATTCCGTGTCTGTTTAAATTGATTCCGTTCTTTTGTCGTTTAATATTTATCATTTCAGAAATCAGTCGCTTATTATAATTCTTCTCATTATCTAGGATCACTCAGATATTTGATTGACACGTCGTCGTACATGGACGTAAAAATGTATGATTTTTATATTTGATGTTATCAATTCTATTTTTTAAGTTTTAATATATTCAACAAAGCTTCAGTGCAATGCTTCATGTTCCGTGATGATTAACAACGCTGCATCTTTGTCAATTTGCGAGTAATTTAAGCATTATGGACATGTGAGCTAATTATACTTGTATCATTCTTGCTGAAGAGGACACCAAAGAGAATCGAAAATAATAACATCAATCCAATATCTGATTATTGATTGTTCATTAAATAATTGCATCGTTTATCGTTGCTGACTCTCATTAGCCTACTATATTTATCTTTTTGTATAGTTTAAAATTCGATAGTCCTAATATAATTATTGTTATTGTTGATTAAGTAAATAAATCTTTAATAAATATTGGTTTTTTTTAAAGAAAAAAGTTTATTAAACTCCTCCGAAACAAAAATTTTTTCTTTTGTGATTTCAGTTTCTGTTTCCATTGACGAGGAAAAAGGTAAAAATGGGCAATAATATAAACGACATATATAGTGAAACGCTAAAAGGAATAAGTAGAGAGCTATTATATGAATATAATAATAACGAAGCAGATACATCAATTTTAATTTCTGTTTGCAATAACGAGGAAAAAATAAAAATGAGCAAAATAATATAAATGATACGTATAATGAGACACCCAAAAAAACAAGTAGAGGGCTGTTATCTGAATGTGATTATAATAAAGCAGTCAACTGAATGTTTAGAAATTCTAGAAGCAGATGAATTTAATTCTGAATTTTTTACCACTTTTAAGATCACAATTCCTAAAACAAAAGTATTGTATAGATCATGGTGAAGTTCAGCTAAATACATACTCTTCAAAAAATGAAGATAATAGTATTAATAAAGAAAATGTATGTACCAAAATATCTAAATTTATGTTATATACGCTTAAATTTCGACAATTTTTTGGAGGAATGCGTAAAAATCTGGATTCATATGTTACTTATGCGCGATGCAGATATAAAAGTCATTGCAAGTCTTATAGATTCATTCTCATTAAGCTGGATGAAAGAGTAGGTATATTTTTTATTTCTGGTATACAATGTGAGGAGATTAAGCACGAAGAATTAACTATTTTTTGTTCTCTTAGAGGAAATAAACATAAAATTGTAAAAGAAAAAAAAGTTTATTAAACTCCTTAGAAATAAAAATTTTTTCTTTTGCGATTTCTGTTTCCAATGACGAGGAAATTGAGAACATTACAACACGAGATTGCAAAACAGACTGTCCCAGAACTTGTTCAAGATGGACACATGCAAGAGCTAAGATTGCTTACAACATTCCAGAAAGCAAAATCAGAACACAATTGTAGAAATGATCGTACACTTAAGTTCAAACGATTTATCAGATTTGTTTCAGCAATACGTTGAAGATGCACGAAATAAAAATTCATATATTCAATGTTGGTTTATCTTTACATGCCATGTATTCATAGAAACAATTAGATATTATTGATACAATTGATCAAATAGCTCATTTTGATGCAACAGGATCAGTAATACTCAAGCCAAAAGATATTTATTGTAAAAGGATACTCTACTACGCCATAGTTATCAAAAAAAATGAGTCAATAATATTTATTGTTAAAATGGTAACATCTGAGTATGATATTTCATCAATTAGTATATTAGTATATTAGTATATTAAAAAGATATCGACATTTTGAGAAACAAATCGAAGAAAATGGTCACTTTTCAAAGTTATTGTGGTAGATTGGAGTTGGGCCTTAATAAATTCTCTCATGGACGTATGGAAATGTGATATTATAGATTATTTAAAACGTGTATATTTATATTTAGATAAAGAGCTGCCAATTGATAATACACTATTAATTGTGCATACATGTTGCGCACATTTTATGAAACGTGTATCATCATATATGCATAAAAAGTTTGAAAAAATGTATTGAAGTAAATACATTTTTACTCGAGCAGCAATGTATAGCAGCAATGTTGATGAGTACAAAAATATTACAATTAGATAAAATATTCAAAGAATTTATAACTATTCTTTTAATTTATAATGCAGAAGAAGTCCAAATAAGTATTGTATAACAAGGCCATATAAATTTCAAAAAGATACTTATATGATTAATGAAATGGAGGATAATGAAGAAGAAAATCAGATTTCGAATATGAAATTATAAATGAAAGATCAATTTTAACTGCTTTTCCCTTTTTTGCAAGATATAATAATAATATAATATGTGTAAAATTAAAAGAAGAATTACTAACAGATGATGAAATTACTAATAAATATTACAATCCTGAAATCGCAGAATATATTACATACAAATTGATGCCATTTGCTCCAATGTGGGACGAGAATTCTCTTGTCGTTGGTTATACCTGACGTTGCAAGATTAAGTAATGCATAGAAAGTTATTTTAATGTAGTAAAGAAAGAAATTTTACAAGGAGAAATAAATTTAAAGATTGATCGCTTTATCAATAAAATGAAGAATTATATCAGTAGTCTTATTGCTGAAGCAGCGCTTAATGTCCCATTTAAAAGTCAAAGTACAATAAAGCGATTATATCCCGAAAGTCCACTAGATTTGTAGAAGAAATGTGGCAACGTGGTAAAAAAGGAAAAAATGCAGTCATATGGAAGGACAATTAGCTCAGATAGCGAAAAAGATAGAGCTAATATCCTCTGTTAGTACACCTATACGTGATATTGAAACAAATTGAGCATAGACAAATTCTTATGCAACAAAGTAATAATTCAACGCATAATCAAGCTTTAAATAACGATTTATTTCTTGACATTGAATATTATGCAGAACACCGAAATAAGTATAACTATTGGTCGATATTCTGCAATGAGAAATACGCCAATAATATCAGATAAAAAATTCTATTTATTTTCGGACTCTTTTAATATAAAACATTACAACCAGAGAAATAGATCGATGGAATAATTATAGATTGCTTCGCTGTTTTTCACTAAACTATTGGAAAAATATTGTATATGTACCTACAGATCATACGACATTTATATTGGGTGATTATTCTGATAGAAAACCAATCGAAAATTGGCTTATGTATAATGTAACTGAAAAGATAGTGTTAAAATGTTATTGCCTTATTTATATCAGTTACATTGGAGATTGTTAGTTATTAATGTTGATGAGAAAACTATTACATTGTTGGATCCGTGTGAGCATGGCTCAAAGATAATAAAAGAGTGATGCAACTATTTCGAAAATTTTTAAAAGATTGTCCAAAAACATCTTTAAGCAAAATGCAAAATATTGAGTTTAAAGAAACTGAAATATCTAACCGTCCTTTCCAAAATAATTACGGTATATATATTTTACATTATTTAAAATGTATTGCTGAAGACAAAGATTTTGGTACATCATTAGAGCTTACATTACTTCAAAACGAAATTGCAGAAACCTTACTTCGTACGTCTTTATTTATGAAAGATATGTTTGCTTTGTTTCAGTATTCGAAAAAAAAGTTTGATAATGTGTGATTTATGTAGGCGTTGAGCACATCCACAATGCATTGGAAGAATCAACGAAACATACAGGAATAGGCAAATCCTAACGTTACATACATTTGTACATTGTGCAAAAAAAGTCTTAGGTATTGGATGATTAAAAATGAGTAACTGTAAACTATAAAACTGTTAATTGTAACTGTAATCTATTTTTACCAATCGAAAAATGCATAAATATTCTGTTAGACGATGCTTTCAAGTACATTGTATTTAATAATATTGCATATATTATTATATGCAATGTTATTTGCAAAAGATACCATGTTTATAAAAAACATCACACGTTTAAAAAATGTTACGTCTGCAAAAGAGTAACTGTTAACTATGTAACTATAAACTGTAAATGTAAACTGTAACTATAATTTATTTTTATCACTTAAAAAATGCATAAATGGTTTATTAATGGTTTAATGATTTAATGATTTAATGGTTTAATGATTTATTAATGGTTTATTTATGATATAATACATAAATGGGTTTTTTAAAAATGCTATGTCTCCGAAAGCCACCATATATTTATAAAATACCATGTCTACAAAAGCCACCATATGTTTAAAAAATGCTATGTCTGCAAAAAACATCATATGTTTAAAAAATACTATGTCTGCGAAAAATATCATATATCTAAAAAATATCTACAAAAGACACCATACGTTAAAAAAACATCATGTTTGTAAAAGGTATATTTGAAAAATTTCATGTCTATAAAACTCATCATATGTTATAAAATACCATGTTTATTAAAACAATATATATGTATATATAAAACAAATGTATAAATAAAAAGACACTCCAAAAGATCCAGTACTTTTCAGGAAATGGCGTCAAGTATGTGCAAAAGAAAATATTTCTTCAAAATATGGTAAATTATATAACTTTGTATGATAATATCGTATTTTTTCTTAATGTGTTGGTTTACTATTATATGATGAACATATTCTTATGAATAAAAATTTTGTTTGGTTCAATTAGAATTTGAGGCAGATTCTTGATGAAGCCCTTACAGCAACAACTGCTGAGTAATACTCCTCCAAGTGTTAGAAAGTTACGTCCTGATGCTGTTTCAACGTTGCATCTCTACATGGTATCTTTACCAATATCAAGCAAAGGTTCGTCAGTTGAGATATTCGACGAAGTAATGGTTCCAACTGTTTTCTATACAAATAACACTGTATAACAGATGTTTAGATCTAGAAGAATACACCAGTCGTAAAACGCACGCACGCACGCATGCACACACACACACGCGCGCACGCGCACGCACACGCACGCACAATTTTAATAACATATTCCTGATTTAAAAATCACAGAGTGAAGTTGCACATCGAGTGTGGATTGTCACAATTATGGTGGGATCAGAAAGGTGAAACGTGGCACAAGACAGAATGGGAATGGGAGAATTCGACAACTAAAACGCAACCGGCAATGCATGGCAATTCAAGATTACATTAGCCATGGAAATTTCATGATCACGTAGGAAATTTATAAGGGTACGTATGACGGAACGCGCGAGAGTTTGCCATTATTCGGTGCCCTTCCGGGTACACGATCTCAATGATTATTTTTTTTTATTCGTTTGTACTCTCAGACATTACAGCACTTTTAGATTTTGGTCCCGGACACTGGGACAAGCGTAAGAAATTTTCGAGCGCACGACCAGGCGATCGCGCGGACGTTTGCCATTATTCGGTGCCCTTCCGGATACACAATCTCAACGAATTATTTTTTTTTTATTCGTCTGTACTCTCAGACATTACACTAGCATTTTTAGATTTTGGTTCCGGATGCTGAGAAAAGCATAGGAAATTTTCGAATGTCCGGGCGATTGCGCGGGCTTTCGTTATTATTCGAAAGATTCCGTTATCACAACGACTTATTTTTTTTCTATCGTCAGTGATGTTAGACATTGTTTTCGTACTTTTAAATTTTCCTACATGCGATCTTTGTTTGAAATGTCTGGATATACGTTAGAAACACACATGGACACATTTTTGGACACATATATATATGAGTGATCTTCAATTGTCTGTTATTTGAGTGTGTTTTATCTTTAATTTTCGTTTCAGGATTGCTCCAAACTTCAACCACATAAATTTGGAGGAATTATTAATATTTCAGATTGATTGCGTTGAAAGTCCGACAATCATATCGGCACGCAATTATCATTTCTGAAATTAATTCATTTATATAAATGTATATAATAGTTCAATATCTTAACATTCAGACCGTAGTGGCGCTTCCTGTTTAACATAAACAGTCTTGTTTCCAATCTTATTGTATATATATTGATTGTTAATTATAAATATTATTATAACTAATAATATAAGTATAAATAAATAATATAAAAGTTTTTTAAACTTTTTTTTTAAAGCTTATTTTATATAATAAATTTTTACATATGAATTTAAATTATTTAGATTATTTATATGATAATGAAAGTAAATCATTTGATTTACATAAATGAACAAGTTCAATTACATTATTTTATTTATTTAAATTATTTAATTTATTTTTCGTTTTTTGACATCGTGTAAGTCAGATGCTTGTTACCTTTGCGAATTTGCTTATAATAACTTATTAAATAAAAAGACTATTTTATTATATCACGAAATGGACCACATTTTACATTTTTTTCTCGTTGTGTATTATTGGACTCTTAACAGATTTACTAAGGTACATTATTATATTACTAATTTTTATGTGATTAATATTAATTCTTTTTGTTTACGGTTACTTTTCCAGAATTTTCTTATGACTTTGTTAATTCTTGATAAAAATGATTCGCAGCATATTACACAGAAAGAAAAAATTTTATATTAAGGAGTTGTAAGAATATTGTAAGATTATGTACGAATTTTTAATTTAGAACGTTTATATAGAATGTTTATATTATTGTAAGATTGCATTGAAAATGACTCGATTGGAGTTTGTTTTATTTTATTTTAATTGTTTTGTATTAATTTTGCTTATTTAAATTAAAATTCTTTTATACGTTATTGGCTCTTTGCCCTTCTTTTATACTACCTTTTGTTTATAAGTACAGAGCCTTTTTTATTACTTTTAAATT
>JAANIC010006625.1:67311-78383 GCA_017607545.1 Acromyrmex charruanus
TCATTTTTCGGAATTTATTATGAAAGAATGAAAAGATTTATTAAAAAGCGGCTTGGTGCATATAAAAGTACATGTCTTTAACTACATAAAAAAATTTTTTCAGATTTTTTAAAAATAAAATGGCGGCGTATCAGTAGGGCACTTGACTTTCCGCTGACCGCATCGGGCGTACCGCTACAGGTCGCAATTTTGCACCTAGAATAAAAATCAAAATTTTTTCTTAAAATATAGCCCAAAATCTAGTGCACATCGGAGGATTTTGCCGAAAAAAAATACAACAAAATTGATGCCATTTCTTTTAAAAACAATTTTTCGGCAAAATCCTCCGATGTACACTAGATTTTGGGCTATATTTTAAGAAAAAATTTTGGTTTTTATTCTAGGTGCAAAATTGCGACCTGTAGCGGTACGCCCGATGCGGTCAGCGGAAAGTCAAGTGCCCTACTGATACGCCGCCATTTTATTTTTAAAAAATCTGAAAAAATTTTTTTATGTAGTTAAAGACATGTACTTTTATATGCACCAAGCCGCTTTTTAATAAATCTTTTCATTCTTTCATAATAAATTCCGAAAAATGACCCTACTTTTTCGGCACACAAGGTGCCATTACCCCTTAAACCATCCACCGTATTCACCTAATTTGGCCCCCTGCGACTTCTCATTATTCCCAAAATTGAAATTGAAATTGAAAGGCAATTCCGCAAATTGAGCTAGAACATGCATTTGAATCACTATTGAATCGCTGTAACAAGTGTATTGAAGCCAGAGGAGAATATTTTGAATAATAAAACCAAAAAATATGCATATTGTTGTTTCAATTATGATTTTCAGGCCCTGTCCGGGAACATATTTGTCTCACTGTGTATTAGTTGTTTGTTAGTTTTTATTTATATATTTATTTTAGATATAATTCTTAGATTTTATAGTAAAAATCAATAATTTAATTCGAAGTTAAAGTGTGATTATTACTTTAAGAATTGATAAGGTTGGATGTGGGTGGTTTATTATTTTAAGTTGAAAGTTGAGTGTATATATATATACATATATATTTTATTATTATTACCCACATAACATGGGATATTCTATATATATATGCATTTTTTTTCCATCATGTGAAAATATCCTGTATGTAAAATGCATATACATTTCATATACATGATATGGATATACATGATACGTATATCCATTCATGTATTATACAGCGTGTGTATATATAGCGCACAATATTAAATGAATGTACATTTTTTATACATGATATGAATATATATTTTGGTACGTAATATATACAGGATGTTTGATAATTCTGTCGACAATACTCGTGGATAAGTAGACCGGACTAAATAGACAATGCATGAATAATAATTTTTGTCTCTTGCAATTTTTCTGTAAAGTTGATAGTATTTGAGTGAATAATTATTGAAAATCAATTTTTATTAATTTTTAATAATTAATATCTTGTTAACTATTGTGAAAATTGTAAAATAGTAGAGGACTTTTCTTCTCAGTGTAGTTCATTTTGCCTCTGTGCAAAAGATTTCCCAATGTGAAGAAAATAAGAAAAAAAAATAAATAAATAAAATTAATTTAGGAAACTACAAACATATAAAACGATGTAATATCAATAATAATTATATTTAAATTACAATTTGCAAAAGAAAATCGTACGAATTTTATTTTCTTATTTATCAAAATTTGTTTTTGCTGATTTTATTAAAATGAATATTTATCGTATAATTAATTATATTATTTTATGTCCACGGACATGAATGGACGTCAATCGTATGTCCAATTTCGAACATTCATTATTTGAACGTTCATAGGATGTCAATAGGATGTTTTGTTTTCAATTCCGAGATTGTGACAAACGGATGTCCATAAGACGTTTGGAGGACTTGAGCATCCCCATGACGTCCATGTGCTATCTAGAAAGTTGGATTAAAGATATAAAAAACTTATAAAAGAAAAGTATTTAGTAATTCATAAAAAGTAATACAAAGTTTTTATATTAACTAATATTTTAATTGGATATAATAATACTGATAATGTATACTTGATGTTCCAAACTATTTAATATAATAACATTCGTACGTAAATAGAACAGACTGAATTGAAAAGTCTTAATTAATTCTATCATTTTGCAATTTTTGTAATGCTTAACGAGATATTATAATTTTGCATGATAGAATTTTAATTTCTTTATTAAAATGTCGATTAAAATATGGATTAGCAGTAGATCTCAATAAATATTATGAATTTGTTAATTCTATAATAATAAATATAATAAAATTGATAAAGAAAAATTATTGAAAAGTAAGATCCAAATGCTGACATAAATATAGACATTTCTAAGATATTTTAAATAGAACATCTATTCCATTCCGATCCACAATGGACGTTACACAAATGTCTATTTTATGTCCATGGACGTGCGGATGAATCGGATTTAAAATGGACGTCCTTGGAATGTCAAGTGCTATGAGATCATAGTCTGTTTTTAGTTTCAAGATTATCTTAATCTTATTAGTACAATTCTCTAATTCATGACACTTTAAGTATTAGCTTTAAGACTATTTCAAAACTTGAGCAACGTTTATGGATTCCGCCCTATATATCGATAGCTTTTGCACACGTAAAAATTGTTTGCTTGCCGCGCGGCGGAAGTTAATACCATAGCCAATCATTCTTTCGCTTTTATGAAAAGCGGTAAATTGATTGATTGCGCCAATTGTCGCCGCACGGCACTGCAAGCGTTGTCATTTCCTGTGCATGGTGTCGTCCATGGTCCTGTGTGCAGCAACCACATTTTCTTTCGAGAATCATATAGTGCTGGATCCGTGTTTCCTGTTTGGTTTCGCGATTGTGTAATATCTGTTTCGTTGAATTTCGTGCAAAGAAGAAGAAGCGATCGTGTAATATTGTTTTGATGTCCACTTTCTCTCCGCCTCTATTTATTGTCTTCGCGACTAAATATCTCCGTTTCGGTGTGGAAGCAGTGGAATGCTCTGGAAGCTGCCGTCATCGAAGTGATCATCACGTAATCATCGGTTAGTCTTGATCTCGATCGACAATTACCATTCTCCTTCGTCGAAAATCTTACCGGGGAGATTAATTCCCTTCAAATTTTTCTAAGATAAGTATAACAATATGTAATATTGTATGTACATATAATCGTATCTTATTCTTTGCATAATTCCTTTTCTTCTTTTAACTATACATAAGCTTGAAACAAGGCATAACATTAAGGCTCTTGACTACTCAGCCAAGAACTCTGCGTTGATGGTGGTGACAGAATCAGACGGCAAAACTGGTAGCTATACACGTAAGTACGAGCCCATGTCCGTGTGCTCGCCTGCGGCGCGCCGAGAGTGAATGAGACAACGAGCTCCTCCTCACACTAGTCACTTGTTCCAAGCGACTGAAAATGCTTTCTCGGCAATCTTGGCCGCTTGGTGTGGTTCTAGACATCAATAAAGGGCGGAGGGCATTTTAAATAACATATAAATTTTAATAAATCGCAGTAATAGTGTACCCCTTCCCATTCCAGAATAGTATAAATCATCCAGAATAGTATAAATCATGTTAAAACGTAACAGTTTACGAAATATTTAATTGTTTATGATTTTTCATTATATAGTATACCTCTCCTTCATAAACAAAATTAGTTCAGTAGAAGTAGAAAGGTTTTGCCGGAAAAAATTATAAACCAGCATTTCTTTTCACGAAAGTCTGAAAAGACCATCGGAAAAGAAATGTGTATGTTTGAGATTCGAGATTCGTGAAGAAAATATGCGAAAAAAATCGAATAGTTGCAAAAAGTACGTTCTTTTTCGCTTATAAAACATAAGATATTGAATGTATGAAAAAAAATCGGTATAAAAAAATGTAGATATTTGAAATATCTACAAAATGAGACGTGGAACATTAAAATCGATCTATTAGTTCAGTAGAAAAAAAAATAAAAAACACCGAAAAAGGCTTTTTTTACTCGCTTTCTGTTCATTGATATTTAAATGCAAAATTTTGAAATTTTCGTAAAATATAATAATGACGAACAAATCTAGCCCTGAAATATTCATTAGTTTTTGCAAAAAGCCATTTGTTCAAACCATTTATAAAAACCTGTCTGCGGAAAACTTAATTTTTTCATCATTGAGCAATCGCAGGGGCGATTTTTCTTCTTCAAGAATTGCACTGTCACGTACACTTAATAACAAAACGATTTTTTGCAGTAAAACTATTACAAAATGACTTTAAAAAGTCAATATCTTTTTTCCTATAAAAAAAGATGGAATAATTCTGTTAATACGCATCATATCAAATAGCCGTATGAAGCATTCGATAGCTAATATTTTTCTACGAATTTAAAAAAAAATATCCGAAATATTAGGAGCCGAGATGACAATTTTTTTTTTTAAATCACTGTGGCTCTAATTTTTAAGATTAAGAATTCCGCCTGACACCAATTTGTCAAGGAAGAATTGAATTTGCTATTAAAAACATCTCGAATTGTAACTATGAAATTTTTATTTAAAAATATTTTTTGTTTCTTGAAGTTTTATTTTTTCGGTTTATTACTAAAAAATCACGTTTGAGTATGGAATGCATGTCTGATTAACAAATTTAAGTCACATTAGCTATATTTCTTTATTTAATATGCTGTAAAAAGTATTCAATTGAACAATTAAATGTACGGAATTATCAGTACAAAATTGTTTTTACGAATTTAATTGGAGATATAAATATGAAATATGTAAACAAATAATTAATAAGTAATTTGCATAACTGTTAGCGTAACTCAAACGTGATTTTTTAATAATAAACCGAAAAAAAATTCAAGCAAAAACTAAAAATTTCGTGATTACAATTACTGTGCGAAACATTTGGTTAAGCTATTTGTTTATATCTCGTCGAGGTATCCCAGATTTTAAAAAAATCAGGTTTTCACGTCAATTTATTGCTGAGAAAATGTAAATTTAGCAAATTTTAACGCACGAAATCAGATTGGTGCCAGACGGAACTCTTAATTTTAAAAATTAGCATCGCATTTTTTATATTAAATTTATACGTCATCGATTTTATTTGTACACTAAAGAAGATCCAATCGAAAGAGTTGAAATGTTTGTTAATTTTTCTCAAGAATAAAATATACAATTTCACACACGCCTAACCTGTATTGGCTCACATTAACTGATTTACATCTATCCCTGGATTTAAAAATTAGACCCACAATGATTTTTAAAAAAAAAAATTGTTATCTCGGCTCCTAATATCGGAGGGTAATCTTTTTTTTTAAATTCGTAGAAAAATGTTAGCTGTTGAATGCTTTACATGGCTATTTAATATGATGATATTAACAGAATTATTTCATTTTTTTTATACGAAAAAAGATACCCACTTTTCAAAGTCATTTTATAATAGTTTTACTGCAAAAAATCGTCTATTACTAAATGTACGTGATAATGCAACTCTTGAAGAAAAAAAATCATCCCTGTAAATTGTTGTGCGATTGCACAAAGATAAAGAAATTAAGTTTTCCGCAGACAGGTTTTTAGTAAACAAATTTTTTGCAAAAACTAATGAACATTTCAGGTTTGTTCAGGGCTAGATTTGTTCGTCATTACAAGGACTACATTTTATGAGAATTTCAAAGCTTTGCATTTAAATCTCAATGAACACAGAGCGAGTGAAAAAAGACCTTTTTCAGTGTTTTTAAAATTTTTACTGAACTAATAGATCGATCTTCATGTTCCACGTTTCATTTTGTAATTATTTCGAATACGTACATTTTTTATACCGATTTTTTTCATACATTCAATATCTTTCGTTTTAATTGTACGAAGGCAAATCAATACCCGTGTTTCAAGACAGGCGACGTTGCTGATGCAAGTTGACATTACCATCGTGTACTACCATCTTTCAAACGACGCCATACAAAATTTCAGAGTGATTCATGCAATAATCTTGATTTGACAGCAATTCGTAGTGAGCGTGTTGTTTTCCGATACAATGGAAAATTGATTCGTTGATCGATATGGTATCGTTGAATGATTCGTTTCTTATTTTTGAATGGAAAAACGTGTGAAGAAATAAAAACGAAGTTGGATACCGTCTATGAAAACTCTTCACCATTTATGACAACCGTCCAACTAGATATTGGTTCAACGAATTCAAACGTGGTCGTTCGTCTGTTTTTGATGAGGAGCGCCCAGGCCGCACGGCAGACGTGGTTATTGAGGAAATCGTTGAAAAAGTCCACGACATGATTCTCACTGATCGCCGAAAGTGCATGAAGTAGCAGAAGCCGTAGGCGTATCGTACAGAACGGTATTCAATGTTATGCATGATAACTTGGGAATGAAAAAGCTGTCGGTTCAATGGGTGCCGCGATTGTTCACAATGCACCGGCTCACTCCTCCGCAGTCGCCACAGCCAAATTGGTCGAATTGCGCTACGAATTGCTGCCGCATTCACCATACTCTCCGGATTTAGCCTCCTGTGACTTCTTCTTGTTTCCAAATTTGAAAAAATGGCTCGGTGGAAAGAAATTCACGTCGAATGAGGAGGTCATCGCCAAAACAGAGGCCTATTTTGCAAAGTTCGACAAATCATATTTTTCTGAGGGATTAAAAAAATGGCAAAAGCGTTGGGACAAGTGTATCCTCCTAAAAGGGGATTATGTTGAAAAAAAAAATTTTATGTAAAGCCTGCGTCTTCATTACTAACACGGGTATTTTTTGATTTGCCCTCGTACTTCTACTGAACTATTCTTATTTATGAAGGAGAGGTATACTATATAACGCGCATGAAAAATCGTAAACATTAAATTAAATATCTCATAAACTGTTGCGTTTTAACATGATTTACTATTCTGGATTAATGGGGTACACTATTATTACAATTTATTAAAACTTAAATGTTATTTAAGATGCCCTCCCTTATTGATGCCTAGAGCCGTCGAGAGGCCGAGATTGCCGTTAAAACATTTTCGGTCGCTTGAATCAAGCTACTAGTGGGAGGAGCTCTCGTTCACTCTCGGCGCATCGAGAGGGCGAACACATGGGCTTGTGCTTGTTTGTGTTACAACGCCGCACCACGATGGCTGAACTTATAAGCGTGGAAAAGTGACGTTTTGATGACGAAATTTATGTTGCGTGCCATTTCGTTATTATTTGTCTAATTGTGAAAATGTGACTTGTCTCGTACTTATCAAAGTCGTAATTATCGATGAAAACTAAAGTTATCTTGGAATTTTATATATAAAAGCGTATATTTTACTCATTTTAACAGATATCGGACTGTGTATTTCTGCCCGAATATAGACTTACTTTACGTGACTTTTACGATCATTTACTGACTGTCAAGAAAGGAAAGGACAGTTTTCATCGATTTTTACAAATGTTTTAAAGTGATCTCGTCATTTCGTTTCATCCAAATTGTCTTTATTTAAAAATGGCACGAGACATAAATTAACGTGTCATTCTTCTGACATCATGATTCTAACATGGCCGCCGCGACTAATCAGGAGCCTTAAGTTTTTTAGAAAATTTACAAATAAAATAAATCGATCATTATCAATAATTTACAATATCGAATCATCTCATGATTCTCACAATATTATTAATACAGATAATGATTGTTAACAATATATAAAGACTGTCGTTAGCTATTGTGCTATCATATTTTTGTCAGCAATAATTCTTACCAGTGGTTCTGTCTGTTAATTTACATTAGTTACTCCGAATTACATTTGCGAGGATTTGCGTCACAAAATACGTGGTAAGCATTTGTTATTATAAAACTAGTCTGATTCTTACGAATAATAACGTATTGTTAAAATAATATTATTGAAAACGTATTTTCTTTCTTAATTTTAAATAGAATCTGAAAATTTTGTATATTTCATAGGAAGTCGTACTTCGCTTCTTGTAATAAGGAATCCTAGATGTAACAGAAAATAATTCTTAAGCAATTGAATATTGTTTAATTTCATTTTCTCGGACCTCAATTTATTCTGTCAACTTGTACCATATGCGATTGGAAAGCTGTTTTACCATTTTTTATGATTAATGATCTTTGTTTTAATTCTACATATTTATATTTTTTCTTTGACATATTGATATTTCTATGTACTGATGATGGTCAAATCTTGACCGAAACGTCTACTTTATTATATGATAATTTAAATATATGACTTTCGCGTTTAAAACATCTAGCGTTGTGCTCCTATTATTTATATTAGATAATGATAGTATTAAAAATATTGCAAACGATAATAATATTAACAATAATGCAATATTGCAAAAAAGTTTATGCGACATTAACGACCATGACATTAATATCCCATGTGACAATGAATTAATTAATAATATGGACTATGACATTAATAAATTATCATGTAATATTAAGCAAATTAAGAATCGTAAAAATAAAGTATCGCTATTCTCAAAAGTAGTCAAATGGGCTATACAGAAAAATATAACGTTGTTGGCATTAAAAAAATCTACTCTCTATTATACGTGAAATATCTGACAGTAATAAGATTTTATAAGATCCAAGAACACTTTTAAGAACACTTTTAAGAACAGTAGTAGTCACTACACCTATAGGTTCCGGAATATACTATTACTTTAGCATAGAAAAAACCTTAAATTTATTTTGTGTAAATCATAATATTAACGTACAACCAAAGAGTTTTCATTAGCAGTTAATATTGACGGCTTGCCGTTGAATAAAAGTTCTAATAGTTCATTTTGGCCTATTTTATGCACAGTAAAATCAATAAAAGTACTTATATAATATGTGTTTTTAATTGCTTTATATCATGGTTCAGAAAAGGCTACTAATGAATTTTTCAAGGATTTTGTTAATGAATGTATTCTTTTATCGACCGGAATATTAATAAATTCTTTTAGATATCTCTTCCGAATTTTTATGTTAATATGTGATTCACCTGCAAAATCATTTCCTTTAGGTATTAAAAATCATATTATTTTTCATGTACAAAATGTGATCAAGAGGGTGAATTACAATACATTATTATTTAATAATGTATTGTGCTTTATTGAGACTGAAAATTTACGCAAGCGAACTGATATTTCATTCAGAACTATGGCTCATCAGAGCATTATATTAATAGAAGCATGCTATTAAATATATCAAATTTTAATATGATAGATAATGTACCCATAGATTATATGCACAACCTTTTACTAGATGGTACAAAAAGACTTCTTTGTCACAAACGATATGGTTGGATTCATGGTAAACCACCTCATAAATTACAATTTCGTGAATTAATAACATTTCCGAAAATCTTTTAAGATTAAAGCGATATATTCCTCGTGAGTTTTCTAGAAAAACACGTTCTATACTTGAATGTAAAAGATATAAAGCTGCAGAATTCAGATTATTTTTGCTATACTGATCTTATAATTTTAAAAGAAGTGCTACCGTCTAAAATCTATAATCATTTTATTACGTTAACTTGCAAGTTCCATAATGATAAGTCAATTAAAAATCAGAAAATTATGTATCGTATGCTCAAAATTTGATGAAACATTTCATGTGCCAATCCATTAAAATTTACGGTCCTGATTTTGTATCATATAATATACACAACTTTTTGCATTTAAGTGAGTGTGTAACGTTATATGGTTTGCTTGATAACTTTAGTGCCTTTTCTTTTGAATTATATATTTAAAAAAAAAGTTTGTAAATCTGCTCAGCCTTTACAACAAGTTATATGTCGCGTGATTGAGGAAGGCAATAATATTGAATGTACTATTGTAATATTATAAGCAATGATTTTGTGAAATTACGAAAAGAACGTTTTAATAGATCTTTGATAAATGACTGTATATCTCCACAATACATGCAAGCATAGACAAATCATTACTGCTTAGATATTTCAAAATTAAGGTAGATTGTAGAATTAAAAAATAATTTAATTATTGAAGTTAAGAATATCGCTTCTTGTAAAAACTCCGTATGGTTAATAGGATACAAATATAGCAAGCGAGATAGCTTTTATTCAAAACTATGTTTGTCATCTTTATTTGATATTCAATATATAGAAAAGGAGAATAATTTACTTGAAGCATGGAATATTGATGTCATTAAAAGAAAACTTGTAGTGACCTTATTACTTTGTAATTATCTTACAAACATAAATTTGTTTCATTTCCATTTAATGTTTATGTTTATATTTATTGTTTATGTTTGCTATATATGTAAATTTGTAATTATCATTAATTTAAAATGTGTATACAGGGTGGATATAAAGTACGTTAAAAGATTATTATGGATCATTCGTTATATAAATTTAAAATTAGAACTTCATATAACGATTTGTCATATAATAATTTTTTTCAACTTTGACATCTTGTATCTTTGAAATTAAGCCGTTTCAGACAAATAGTCATATAAAGTTCTAGTATTAAATTTATGTGACGAATTACCTCTTACAATATTTTAGTTTACTTAGCATCCACCCTGTACATTTCAACATAACTGAATGTATATTTAAATATTAAGTGTTGGAATTAATTCGTAGCGTTTTACAAGAGATGGCACAAGCAGTACACTATTTCGTTGTTACCTATAGTTCTGTATACATTGTAATTGCCTAGCAGAGGAAAGGTGACGCTCAACGTAGCCTCGTTGACCACGAAGACCAACTTCACCGCCAGAGCCTTCATTCTGCCACGTCTGTCGCTTTACGAAGGCGCCAACGCGAAGATCAACACGGAGTGGCCACATCTAAAAGGGCTCCCACTAGCTGATCCGGACTACGCAGCAAACGACCATATTGAGCTGCTATTTGGAGCGGAAGTATGCTCAATCATTCTTCAAAATGGTCTTCGAAAGGGAGGCCTTCAAGCGCCTATCGCTCAAAAAACACTGCTCGGTTGGATCCTGTCAGGAGGCTGCGACCAGGTAGCCAACTCGACGCAGCGCCACTCACTTCAGTGCACCGCAGATCATGAGCTGGCCGAGCTCGTGCACCGCTTCTGGGAGCAGGAGAGAGAGATGCCCGCTCCTGCCACGCTCACGCCACAGGAACAGCTATGCGA
>JAANIC010006625.1:94122-117533 GCA_017607545.1 Acromyrmex charruanus
GGCTCGTAATTATCAATTCTGAAATCACTCCATTTACGTGGAAAAATATATATGTATGTATTAGTTCAACATCTTAATACTCAGACCGTAGTGGCGCTTCGGAATTAAAGTAATGTTATTTAATATAACGGTCTTGTTTCCTATCTTATTGTTTATAAACGCGCGCTGAAATAATGCGTTACTCTCTATACATATCGGTTATTGCGAAAAATTATTGCTAAGGTCTCGGTAGTCTAAAGGCTCAGGACGCTCACACGGAATGTAAGAGATCCGGGTTCGACTCCCGGCCGAGGCAATATTTTTCGCAATAAGTTTATTGTAGTTTTTTAAGATTAATTTGGGAAATTTGGTGGGATTATTAATATTTCAGATCAATTGCGTTAATGCTGATGATTTATCGGCTCGTAATTATCAATTCTGAAATCACTCCATTTACGTGGAAAAATATATATGTATGTATTAGTTCAACATCTTAATACTCAGACCGTAGTGGCGCTTCGGAATTAAAGTAATGTTATCTTATACAATAATTTATTGCGGTTTTTATTGGTTTTACTTAACAACTATATACATGTATTTTGTTCGTCATATTTGCAAATTTGCCTTAATGTTTATTGTGCGATCTATTACTTCGAAAATAGTTTATATCTGAGTGACACATCGACGTACACAAACGTGTGTTTTAAAAAATGTGAGATTTATATTTGATTTTAACAATTCTACTTTTTATGTTTTAATATGTTCAACAAAGCTTCAGTGCAATGCTTCATGTTCCGTGATGGTAAGTCATTTGAGTTGTTTACGCATATACCACTTTAATAAAATTTTTAATAAGATTTTTTTTTAATGTCAGATTAACAACACTGCATCTTTGTCAATTTGCGAGTGACTTAGATATTATGGACATGTGAGCTAACTATTCTTGTATCATTCTTCTTGAGAAGGACTCCAAAGAAAGTCGAAACGTTCAAAATAAAGAAGACATCAATCCAATATCTGAGTATTGATTGTTCACTAAATAATTGCGCCGTTTATCATTGCTGACTCTCATTAATCTATTATATTTATCTTTTTGTATTGTTTAAAATTCGAGAGTCTTAATATAATTTAATATTATTTTTATTGAATAACGTATTTATAAATTGCTTGATTACTGCATAGAAACAGCTATGATTGAAAATGTTAACTAGCCAAGGCAACATTAACAATAAAGATAATAGAAAATATAAAAGAATACTACCATAATCAAAAAATAACCGGAATTTATTCATAAAAAGAAAAGTACATGTTTATTCTTCAAAATTCAAGTTGTCCCCTTCAAAGTAGTCCCCGTCGGCTGCGATGCACTTGTGCCAGCGTTTGATCCACCCCTCGAAGCTTTTCTGGAAGTCGGTTTTTGGTATAGCCATTAGTGCCTCCAGCGATTTTAGCTTTATTGCCTCCACACTCTCAAAACGAGTTCCTCGTAGTGGTTTTTTGAGTCGATCGAATAGGAAGAAGTCACATGGTGCCAGATCAGGTGAATTGGGCGGTTGTTGAATGGTATTTGTGTTATTTTTGACGAGAAACTCACGAATAATCAACGCATTATGAGATGGCGCATTATCGTCATGGAGAATCAGACCCAAATCCTCACGCAAAATGCTCTGAACGGATCCGAATGATATGTTGGTGGTCTCAGCTATCTCCCTTATCGTCAATTTGCGATTTTCGATCAACAATTGTCGGATTTCATCGACGTTTTCATCAGTTTTCGATGTCGATGGCCTCCAAGGACGAGCATCGTCCTCAACAGCCTCACGACCACTTTTGAAGCGTTCATATCACTGGTACACCTGTGTTTTCGATAGAGTATCGTCACCATAACACTTTTGTAACATTTTTAATGTGTCGGAACACTTAATTTCATTTTTACAGCAAAATTTAATGCAATCAAGTTTTGAATCCATTGTAAAAATCGCCGCGACGTAAAAACTTGATGTAAAGAAATCACTGTCATAAAGGTAAATGAACAGCTGATAAGCAGAAGCTTGGCATGGGTGTCCGTAACAGTGCTGCCAACGTGACACGAACAACAGAATTCAAAACCGATAAGCCCGCGAGGTTTAAATTAAAAATTCCGATTATTTTTTGATCATGGTAGTATATACATGATAATAACCTAAAAAGTCTACTTTTTATGAAAACTTTTTGTACTTTATTTAATGTACATTATTTTGTATGAAAGAAAATTTTAATTATATAGACTGAGAAATATATTTATATTTTATTTAAATTTTTTTAAGACAAACATTAGAAAATAAAATTGATAATCATACTACAAATAAGTCAGCAATTGCTTCTATCTCTTGTGCTACGTCTACATTAAAAGCGACAATGCAACAAAAATCTCTGATTATTGGAAATAGTACTGGTAAGAGATATTTCATATAACAAAATATTATGTATTGAGTATGCTAATTTGTATATATACACACAATATAAAATAATGATTAATATTTATATTTATATTTTAGAATTTAAAAAATGAGTTTTGAGAGAATTACATATTATCAGTTTAAAAATGGATGACATTTCTGAAACTGTAATATTCTGATAAAAAATAAGGTAGAGAAATTACAAAATCCACCTATATATAATAAATTACCCGATATTGTAAAATTATTTCCAGTAAATGATGAATCTGTAGCTTAATTAGAAAATTGGCTAGCAAACTCTGAAGAAAATAAGACAATGTTGGTAAGAAACAGTTTTTCTTTTTTTACAATATATAAAATATAATATATTAAGGCAGTGTTTAAGAAAACGCTATTAGCATTATTTATGTCATTCTATTTTTATTATTCATTAAACGTAAAACAAAGATAAAATGACACAAATAGAGCTAATAGCATCTCCCTGAACATATCCTAAAGTAGAGATGTACGAACTATTCGAATACAAATAATTCGCATCAATCTAATTATTCGTATTCGAATAGGTCGCACATCTCTTAAAGGAATGTTGGAGTGATAGTTGAATTCCAATGGATTCATTATTATCAATAAAACACGACTGACATACATACAATTTATGAACATCGATACATTATTACATATTATTACAGCAATATCGTACATATACATACATATAAATTTTTGTGAAGGATTGTAGGTACAGATCACAGAGCTTTTATATCATATAAATATTGTCATTTAACAATTCTAGATCATATTAAACTAAAAAATGATGAAACGGATCTCAGTTAAAAAAATGTTTTTCATTCTCGACATAAACCACTTAGATTAGTATTAATATGTGTACTTTAATTCTGGAAAATTTCCAAATCTGTAAAAGTGATACATACAAATATCCTTTACAAAAATTACTGCGTTTAATAGAAAGGTAAAACAGAAGGTAAAACAGAAAACGCTTCCTTTTTAACTCTTTGTTGCATAATGTGTGTGTATATGTAAGGCATACATATCTTTCTCGCTGCAGTTTTTGCTGCCGTACATTTTTAATAACTGATTACGTGTTTGGTATCCTTATATTCCTAAGATTTGTGTATACACATTTGTGTATATATGAATTTAATATATGATTTGAATTTAATATATGATTTAATTAAATATATGATTTGTGTATATATGAATAACAAAAATATGTACTTATTTTGCGTTAACTATAAGTTAGAAACAAAAGCTCAATCAAAATTAGTACTTTTTTTACAAAAAATTCATGCTGGGATGAAAATGATAATAAACATACCTTCAAAATCTCTATTAAGATAATATTAGCATAAAATGATTTTCTTACGAATATGCTAAAATTTAACATACAAGTAAGTTAAAGTGCTCTCTATGTTTGTGTGCAATTAGAAACATATTGACCATCTAGTTTCTGAGATAATTGCAATCCAAGTATGTAGTTTCAACATATGAAGCATATACGCAACTCAAGTTAATGTCAGATTTTTAATTATAGCATTCATACCATTCTTATGATTGTTACAAAAAACAAGCATGCTGAAGGAACATGAAGCGGATATTGTAAAAAATGTTATAATTTTTGACCATTTAGTTAAAAAAATAGAGCTGTGAAAAGAACGTAATGTTTTGAACGCAATTTTCTTTGGCATGTGGAGGCAATTGAAGAGAATGGTGGGAAGTAGAGGGTACGGCCAGCGAACATCTGACAGCACTGGCATTTGGCTGCATCTATCAGTATTCATTTTCTTTTCGCATGTGCGTGCGGCCTTGGACAGGAACAATCGAAAGTTTTCTCTCTCTCTCTCTCTCTCTTTGACGGGAGTAAAGTACCGTCCGAGCGCCGCAATAGGATTAAACTTTTGGACGGTATTGTCGCGCTAGTACTATCTTAATATTTTCATAATGTTTTCAATTGCTTTGCTCCATTTAACACGACCTGTTTTTGAGTTTTAGTCAAATTGTGTGGGATCTAACGACTGCCAAGTTTCCGTACGCTCAAGTGATCATGCAAAATCGTATGTATTGCTTTCATGTCAATGCCTGAATCTCTCGCGGTATGTCATATGCCGGTCTCGCTCAATCATTTCACTCACAGCATCAACATTAGTGGCAACAACAGACGTGGATGGACGACCTTCACGGAATTCGTCATAAAGAAAGGTACGTCCACGTTGGAATTCGGCAAACCAATTATAAACAGTCCTATTGGATGGTGCTTCATCCCCAAAAGCCAAATGAAGTCAATCGATGCATTATTTCGGAGTTAAATTACATTTGTAATCGTAAAAAATCATTGCCCGAAAATTTTCACGCGAAATTTTCTCATAAAATAACTTTTTTTAAAATACTATGCAAACAAACCTAGTTGGCTTGGGTACAAACTGTCAACTGAATTATAAGTTAAAAATGTCTAATTTTACGGATACGATAGTAGCAGAACGTTGGCGCCACTGGAAGTATTAGATTGCAGAAACTTTTCCAGCAGCCTACGTACTTATTATACATATACGAGGATAAGTAAATAAGTTTTTAGAAAAACATAATAAAACACATTTTTTTTGATCGATTCATTTTTATTTCTCAGCATAGTCTCCTTTCAGCTCGATACACTTGATCCAACTTTTTCAAGCCGTCCGAATAATATGATTTGTCTAACCCTTCAAAATAAACCTCTGTTTCGGCGATGATCTGCTCTCTGGTGGTGAATCTCTTTCCTCCGAATCATTTCTTCAAGTTTGGAAACAGTAAATAGTCGCAGGGGGTTAAATCTGGAGAATATGCTGAATGGAGAAACGATTCGTTGTGGAATTCGTTGAATTTGGCCATCGGTGTCGGGCATGTGTGAACCCGTGCATTGTCTTGATTGGAAGAGCTTTCTTCTTCGCCAAATGAGGAAATTTTTTTCTTTAAAATGTTGTTGAAATGGTCCAATAAAGCTGCGTAGTAAATCGCCATTGATCGTTTGCTTCAATGGAAGGTAATCGATATGAATTATACCGCGTGCATCCCAAAAAACTGTGGCCATGATCTTTCCGGCCGACTTCACAATCTTCGCCTTCTTCGGAGCTGGTTCACTTGGTGAAATTCATTGTTTTGACTGTTCCTTCGTCTCGGGTGTGAAAATCCATGTTTCGTCCACAGTAATGAATTGATGCAGAAATTCATCTGGATTACGTTGAAACATCTCCAAACATTGTTTTGAAATCGTCACACGGTCGCGGTTATGTTCCACAGTGAGCAAATGCGGCACCCATCTTGCCGATAGTTTTTTCATACCCAATTGTTCGTACAAAATTGAAATCACTGTGCCATGTGATATGTCTGTGGCCTCAACAAACTCGCGCACTTTCATTCGTCGATTAGTCAAAACAATATCGTGGACTTTATCGATGATTTCTGGCGTAGCAGCCTCAATTGGACGTCCTGAACGAGGTGCATCACATGTGGATGTACGACCATGTAAATTCATTCACCCAATTACATACAGTAGTGCAGATATGCTATGAACATTATCCAACTTTGATTTTTTTCGGCGTTAAACCTTTATGTAGATGTTTGATCACTGCACGAAACTCATTTTTTCCAATTTTGCAAAAAATACAAACGTTGTTCGCTTTAATCGTCTACAGAAATAAAACCACGCGATGAATTCCGCTCAAAATTTGACAGTAATCAGTTGAAAGATGCTACTTGTCAAAAAGTAATGTGACATGACACTGTGTGCCCTCTGATAGATTTTCTAAGAATTTATTGATTTGCCCTCGTAGTAATATTTTAATAAAGGATTATTCAACAATATGAATTGATTTTTAATATTTATTGCTCATAACTCATATGTATTATGATGTTTATTTCACAATTGAAAAATTTTATTTTTAAATTTTTTTATTAAAAGTTATTGAAGTTAACTAATTTCAATAATTTCATGTATGCGGAACTAAATGTATTTTTTTAGGAAACCAAATATATCCTTAAATTAAATAATCATTAATTACATGTGTATTGAAATTGATCTAATCAAAAACGAAAAATATAATTTACTTCTTAAAATAAAAATACAAAACTAGTTAATATTTATTGAAACTTATTATAAACTCGATAAAGATTTGCATTACACGAAAAAAAAATTTCGAACTAAATTAAGTAATTGTAAGATTTATTTATATAAGAACTGTGTATTTAAAAACTTAAGAAATTTAGAGATCTAGTACGTATTTTTCTATATTAAATTTTTGTATAAAATAATTAATATTTTTCACATAATGTTTTTTCATTTAAATCTAATGCTGCATAAAAGACGAAATAAAATATTCAATTATTTATAGTATGAATAGAAGGATCAATTCCCAAAATTTGCAATGACTCAGAAAAACGTTCCTATAAACTTGTATTGTTATCAAAAATTTCACATATTGTTGTAGGAAACACATACACATTATATTATAATTTGTCAATACGCCTTGTAATCACAATTTCCATGCAGACTAAAATGATAATCTTCTATTATTCATAGAAGATTTTGTGTATTATATATACATTATTATTAATAGATTTGTGTAATATGTATATATATATTAAAGGGTTGCATTAAAAGCCGCTGTTTTTTCTTTGTATTTGAGCACTTATTTCAATAACAAAATATACCTCAATCAAAGTATTTTCCCTTGGAAGCTATGACTTTTTGCCACTTTTCAGGCAGAAGTTGAATTCCACGACGAAAGAATGGTCTTTTGAGTCAATCTATTCAGCAACCCAATTTTCGACTTCACTATAATTATGGAAGTGTGTATCTTTCAGAGCATGTTGCATCGATCGGAACAGATGATAATCGCTTGCTAAGTCCGGAGAATACGTTCGGTGCGGGAGAACCTCCCATTCGAGATCCATCAGTGTTTGTTTCACGGCTATAGCAACATGCGGCCGAGCGTTATCATGGAATAAAATCATCTTTCGACGATTTGATGTAATTGATGGATTTTTGCATCAAATTATCATTCAAACGTTCCAATTGTTGTCGATAACACTTGGCGGTGATTGTTTCGTTCGGTTTAAGCAGCTCATAATACACGACACCCTCCATATCCCTACAGAGCATTGCTTTGTGACCGTGGATATTTCGCTTTGGAGTCGATATTGATGATTGGCCAGGATTGGATTCAACCCATGATTTTTTGCGTTTTGGGTTGTTGAAAAAGATCCATTTCTCATCGCCGGTCACGATACGCCAGAAACTCTTCTTGTTATGCTTTGCAAGCAAAGAAATTGAGATGTTTAAATGGTTGGCAATGGCATTTTCGGTCAATTCATGTGGCTGCCATTTTCCTTCTTTCTGAATCTTTCCCATAGCTTGTAAACGTCGTAAAATAATTGATTTATCGACTTTGAGTTGTTGAGACAATTCTTTGAGTGTTTGAGCTGGATTTTCTTCCAATAGAGCTTGCAATTGTTCATCTTCGAATTTTTCGGTTAACCTGTTCGTTGTTTGTCGTGAACATCATAATCACCACTTTTGAATCGTCGAAACCCTCTACATACTGTTTCCGATGGAGCAGATTTACCATAAATTTCCGCAAGCAATCGATGAGTTTCAGCTGCACTTTTTTTCAAATTAAAATAGTGTAGAAGTACACATCGGAAAAACAACTTATCACGTTCCATTTTAATTCAGTAGAAAATCACATATGTAAACAAGGATGACGTCTGTTGACTGAATTTTAGTAGGAAATGTTCACACTTCAAAATGATATAAGTAGCAGATGTCTCTGACCATAGCATACGCAGCTACTGCCATCTAAATGTGAACAGCGGCAACCCGCCTATATATATATTACACAAAATCTATATGTTTCCGACATTCAATAAACCTTGATTTTCTAAAAAATTTTCTGTAATTCAATAGTAACTAAACACATACTTCCTTAAAAATATTCATGTATAATCTTTCTATTTTTTTTATGAAATGAAAACAGATTTGTTAATTATGTGATTTCCTCCATTGATATCACAAATTGTATTCATTATTGAAGCTATAAGAAAATTTTCATATCCATAATGTGACCGTATTCGTGATGGTAGATTATAATTATCTACTGCATTTACGAAAAATTGATGACAAGTTCTGCTTGAATAGATATCCCACATGTAAGATATTAGATCTGGAATATTGAGGAAATCATGAATTACAAAAGCTAAAAATCACCTATAAATCAAATATACCAAAGTATGTGTTTTTATCTACGGTAATCACAATATAAAGAATTTGTGTATATTTATAAATGTATTATAATAAAAATTTTGCCTCGACAATTTTAAATATGCATCCATATGCTATATAGAGTTTGGTGTTGCTGCTTGGTAAATTCTTTTTTTAATGGAATGATTCCATTTGCTCTCGGTTTCTACTGGATCTACCGCATTTAAAGTTATTTTTACGTAATATCTTGGCATAAATATTTCTCTTACTTTCAAATATAATTGCATCATCTGTAATTTTATTATTGTACAATTATTTTTAATATTTACTGAAATTTTCAACAGTACCAACATTGGGATGTTCTTGATGAATGAATATATTTTTGTTCTCAATTCATCAGACATTTGTTATATTGTGCACACATAGACACATATAATTGATATAACTTTGTAAATGGTGCTTTTCGAATAATCTAAATAGTTTGTCATGACAATTATAGTACATCCTTCATTATATATAACAATGTGTTGCTGTTTATTTAATAAAATAATTTCATGACATTTTTCTGTTCATAACATTCAATACTACTTTATTCCAAATACTGAAATAATACATATTTACAAAATAATAATGATAAATTTTTAATAATGATAAAAAGTACTCATTATTTAGATTTATTATTGACAGGGTTAATAGAAAGCATATTTTAAACATATTTATTAATGTTTTTAAGGGGCTGCGCACAATCAAAGGAATAGAGAACTAAGACGAAGAAACTTATTAAAAATCATGTATTGTGGAATACATAGTTTCTGATAGGTTGAAATTCTTATTCTCTGTTCTTTACTCTTTATTTCTTTGATTGTGTGCAGCCCCTAATAGGTTTTAAGTATATTTTTTTATAATACTGTTTAAAATATATTTAAAGCATGTAAAATATATTTAAAACATTAAAAACACAATGTTTTACTCTTAAAAAAAACATTAGTCTTTGCCAATCATGATTTTGGAATTTTAAACTTTTGGTTTGTTATGAATATCCAGTAATATAATAAAAGCATGTTTTTTTCAATTTGCTATATATACATAGAAAGTGATATGTTATACTTTTGATACATTCGTAAAAACTTATAGCATCAGTGATCTGTTGAATTCTTCTGAGAATTTTGTTACGTACAGCTATTATATTTTCCATGTTGATACCTATAAATTATCAAATTCATAAGTTACTTATTTATGATAATATATTGGGCATGGAAAAAATTCGTGGCGTTTTTTAACTCAATATATAGATATATTTATTGGGTATGGGAATAAGTTTCTGCCCATTGCAGAAAGATGTCGTTAGTAGCATTGCTCGTGTATTGATAGAACAGCAAGACATGTTTTTGAAAGGTGTGTGTCCAAACTTTTGAGCCCAATAGATAGCATTCGTTCGAAACCTAACAAAGAGTAACTTTTTTTGCGTTGAAGATGTCGGAATTTATTCCAAAAAAGCAACATTTGCGGGAAGTTTTACTCCATTATTTTGTTTTAAAGAAAAGTGCTGCGGAAACGCATCGTTTGCTCGTAGATATTTACGATGAGCATGCTCCATCGAAAACTAGTTGTAAAGAATGGTTTCGGCGATTCAACAGTGGTGACTTTGACGTGCGTGACATAGAATGCAAAGGTGCACCGAAAAAATTTGAAGATGCAGAATTGCAAGCATTACTCGAAGAAGATTCGTGTTTATCGCTCGATAGGTTGGCAAAAGAATTAAATGTTGATAGATCCACTGTTGGAAAATGTCTACACACAATGGGAATGGTGCAAAAAGAAGGAAATTGGAATACAAATTGAAAGAGAGAAACATGGAAAGACGTTTGGTCATCTGCGAGATGCTTCGTCAATGACAACAAAGGAAGGGTTTTCTACATCGTATCGTAACTCGCGATGAAAAATGGATCTACTACGATAACCCTAAATGCTTGAAGGCAGGTGAACCAGGTCTATCAACGCCAAAACGAAATATCCATGCTTCGAAGATTATGTTGTGCATCTGGTGGGGTCAAAGAGGTATTATATATTATGAGCTGCTCAAACCGTCCGAAACCATCACTGGCGATCGTTATCGGCTACAACTGATACGTTTAAACCAAGCTTTGAAAGAAAAACGACCGGAATGGGACAATAGGCACAAGCTGATTCTGTTACATGACAACGCTAGGCCACACGTTGCAAAACCAGTCAAGAAATACTTGGAAGGAGTAAAGTGGGAAATTCTGCCCCACTCGCCGTATTCACCGGACATTGCCCCTTCAGATTTCCATTTGTTCCGATCCATGCAGTCGGCCCTTTCTGGAGAACGATTCAATTCTTATGAAGGTATCAAAAAATGGCTTGATGAATGGATCGCTTCAAAAGAACCAGATTTTTTCATTCGAGGAATCCGTTTATTACCGGAAAGGTGGGAGAAAGTTGTCGCTTCCGAAGGAGCATACTTTGAATAAACTCACTTATATAGATTTGTTTAAATAAACACATCTTTTTCATTTAAAAAGAGCGGAAACTTATTCCCATACCCAATATTTCACACATATGTGTCTTTCGATAGAGCAAAGTTTCAACTTTAAAAATGTTTTTTTTTTAATTGCGGTACGACGATTTTTAACGAAGTTATGAGCAATTAAAGTCAAAATGATCTGTTTATGTAATCCCGATAACTATACAATTTTGAGTCAAAAAACCGCCACGAACTTTTTCCCATGAACTTTATCCCCAATACTTAATAATATAATTAACATAATCAATATACAATTAATATAAATTTACATGTTCTTGTTATCACTATAACTGTCATTGTGCTTGTCTTAGCTCCTGATAATAATATGAAAAAGACACGCGAGAACTTACCTGAAACGACTTATTATTATAGCTCCTAACTTCTTATGCACTCTGTTCGGATTAATTTCGACATCACTATTTTTTACTACTAGTATTCTTTTTTAATATACTACTTAAATTAACTATATGTGAGAAAGTTATATATGGATAATATATATTGTATTATATCCTTAATAAAGTAATGCATTGATGGCATCAATTTTGAGTGTTGACATCATTCAGCATTTAATCGCAAGCGTAGTATATAAGTATGTTTGCAATGTTTGCACTTTTTGCATTTAACATCTTGGTTCTCTCTTTTCAACGCCTAAATATTATCTCGTTTTAAATGCAAACATTTTTAGAGATTTTTTTTTTTTTTTTACGAGGGAGGAGAAAATCTTCGCTAGCCCTCACCCGAGGGGGACCCCGAAGGGACACCCATCGGGGAGGGAAGACGCCCAGCGGTCCGAACCAGCAGGTATGCCAGATTCAACCGCCCCGTGATCGCGAAGGATACACCGGAGCGGCCGCCTACCGACTAAAAACTCCTCCCTTTTGCGTACTATCGCACAGACAAAAGGAGGGTACCTCGGAACCGCATACTTGCATATCTTCAGGGTATCCACTCCCCCCCCCAATCTACAGAGCTAATAGGCTTTCTATCGCCATACAGAATTATAATAACAACAAAGCGCAGTACTACACTGCCTTTCCGCAAGTGTACAGAGTTGGATGTCGACTCACACCAAATATGTACAAAAACCTTAACCTAAAAATTACACTTAATCGCTCGAACGCATCTATATACATACATAGTTATCTATTTACATAAATACATGTACATCGCATGCACAAACGTGCAAGCGGCGCTGAGCCACTACGGCTCCTTATCGGAGCTGTGCAGGTTCAGGGGAGAGACCAGCGCACCCACAGGTGGGTCAAGTCCACGCTCGCGAGCACGCTAGTCCTCTTCCTTCCGCCGCACAACGATCTCACAAAATTCCGCAAAGGCGGACCACGCTTCGGGAGAACGCACGATAATCCCCACCATCGCCCGGAAGGTCCTTTCGACCCCTACATACTCCAGCAACCCATTCCTCTGCTCCGCCCAGGCTGGACAGAACAAAAGAGTGTAGGCCGCCGTGTCTACCGCCGCTCTGCAAAAGAGGCAGATCGGTGAGTCCCGCCGTCCTATCCTAAATAGATAGGACTCAAATTTTTAGAGATTTCATGTAACGCGAACAAACCTTATGCGTTTGTGCAATCCTTATCAAAATTTTGCCATTCAGTGCTACTAGTATTGACCAACTTAAGTTTCTACATACTAAATTAAACTTATGTTGCGACATAATAATAATTTCACAAATTAAAATTATGTCGGGACATAATAGAAATTCGCAATTATTATTGGATTGGCAAGAAAGTAATTACATTTTTTTTAAAGGCATCTATCAGTAAAAACCGCAATTACTTTTTTACTAACCAATATAAATATATCTTGATAAAGTAAAGTTTCAGCTTTAAGAATCTCTTTTTTAAATTGCGATACGACAATTTTTAACAGAGTCATGAGCAATTAAAGTCAAAATGATCCTTTTATTTAATCCACGATAACTCAGTAACCAAAAATCATAGGAATATTTTTTTAAAACGATTTTGTAGGGAAAGTACCAAGTTTTCACGATAGGTAGTCGAAAATTTTTTCAAATTTGTTTTGGGCACATTACAAACTCAAAGTGAGAAGAAAATTTTCCGTCTTTTTCAGTTTTTTCGTAGTTTTTAGTATGTAAAAATTACCGAACTTATATAAACTTAAAAAATATGAGATAAAAGGTTTTAAAAATAGAGATTTCAAGCTTTAAAATCCTTTTTTTAAATTTAAATTTCATTGACGAAGATATACAACTTTGAGCTAAAAAAAACGCAATTCCTTGCCAACTCAATATTATGTCTCGACATAATAAAAATTCGGAATTTCTATTATGCCTTGACACAATTTTAATTCATGGAAATATTATTATGTTACGACATAATTTTAATTTATTATTAATAATTTATTATTATAAAAAATCGTAATTTCTTTAAGACAATTATTTTTTAAAAATTTAACATTAGACTATATTTCTTTTATGCTATTAAAAAGTAAAACGACTTGCCATACTCGGTCCACTGTTTCATCGATACGAGCTCGCATCGGCCCCACGGTATTTGCAATTGTCGGTTACGGCCAACATATTGTTTGGTCTTTTGCCGGTGTCATAGTTACCGTTCCATCGCCTTCCACCACCGTAGCCAATGAATCCGTGACCGTTGTCGCGTACAAACCTCCCGTCTGAACTTGATTTAGCGGCTAATTTTCCCGGATTATTGGCCACTTTCGCTGTTCTACGCGCCTGTATCCTTTCGATCGCCTTCAGCAGTCGCGTTAAGTCCGCTAAATTACTGACCGTCATCGATTGAATTTCTCGCGATATTTTAGTGCCAAAATGCGTCTTCAACGCCTGGATTATCTCCGATTCCGTCATCAGAGGTACTAACTGCGCTTGTCTAGCTATGTCCATCGCGTACTACGCCATACCTACGTCTCGCCCAGGCCTATGTTTACTCGTGTACACTTTGTATTGGAACTTCGACCTTGTCTCTCCAAAATTGTTCCAAAAATTTTTCTTTCCTTTCATAATAATCCTCCAGTTTACTTAGCTCGTACCATGTTTGTGCCGCGCCCTTCAGCGTGTTCGTGAAATAGTACAAACGATCCCGCTCCGCGACATTTTCCGCGACATAGTCCGCTATCCCTTCGAACCGCAATAAATATTCGGATTCTGCTTGTCCTTCTTACCGATATAAGCTCCAAACGAATTTTGCAACCATTCACTGCATGGAAGTCAGTTCATGGTCGGACCGACATTCTCGCTAGTCTTAATCGTTCTTAACAGCTCCTGAACCTCGGCTCTTCGATTTCGTCGAATTCCTACTTCTCACTTCGTCCTCGATAATCAATACATCGTTCTTGACACTAGCTACATCTCGTTCTAGGAACAATCTTTCGAAATCGATTCATTACTGCGTTTAGTGTATCCTCGAACCGCCATTGCCTTTCCTCGGTGTTCGGCCCGTATAATGTCTCGTGATCGCTATCGGCCATTAAAGTTACCGATCCACGTTTAACTGCAAATTTTAATGTGGATGCTATCGCGGTTCCAACTTTTTTAATGGTCTCTTTACCGTCCGTTTTCTCCCGCTTATCCGCTTGCTTTGTCGTACTCGCCGTCGCTTCGTCGGCACCCTTGCTCAATATCGCTATGTCCTCCTTTGACGCCGTTTTGCCGCTTCGTGTCGCGTTCGAAGAATGTTGCACACTGGGCATTCCCCGTTTTGTTGCTAGATTCTTATATACTATTAAAGGATTTTAGATAGGAAATTAGGATTTAGGATAGGAAAAGGTTTTAGATTTCTCTTTATTAATATGAACATCAATATTCAGGAACGCTGTCCCGTGTTTTGACCACGTTCGTGGTCAATTTCCAAGCTGTCGTTTGGACGGTTTATCACCACTTGCGAACGCTTTTGTCCAAGAGCTCGTTTTTCATCTATCCTTTGACACGTTGTGTATATACTCTACGCTCATGATCCTGTTTCTCTCGAATATTATTTCGACTCTGCAGCACACGAGTTCAATCGCGTTTTTCAGATGCTTTATTTCGTAAAACCGGAATTCGACCGATCTGATCATTATCTTCGCAAAGTATTTAAATTTAATAATCCCTTAGTTCCAAAATACCCGTTATATTCGCTCGCGATCCGTAATCCTTTTCCTGCGTGACTTTGTCAGGTATTTTGCGCGTATCACGCTTGTGATCACTTGTTTTGATCATATTCGCGAATTAGAATAACGCTCCATATTATGGCGTTTGTCCTTCACTTTCTCTGCGTATGTTTGCGTGGCAATCGTCAACACCGTTCCGCGTGTCAACAACGTTTTTTCAGCGCTTTCGCTTTGTGACCTCGTGTACGTAACCATGTTTTTCTCACAGTTGTTTCCCACAATTTACGCGTACTCTCGATATTCCTATTTCGAACTCGAAATAATTTATCCAATCGTCTGGACTCTAGTACTCGCAATTTTTAATCAGAACTGTTTCACCAGTTTATTCACCCTCGACTCAGGTCTCGCATTCGGAATTCTCCCGACTTTTTCGACAAAACACGTGTTTTGTCTGCCTACCTCAAACTATCGACAACTGTTCATTTCGCCCAATTTGCGTGCATCCTGTTCTGTCACGGTTGCCACACCAATCGTTTTTCGCAGGCTTCCCAAGTTGCCGCGTTGTTTTTCACAATTTGTCGGTGACTCAAAAAGTAACTACACCGCGTCGTCAGATTTCTTTCTCGAATTTGACTATTAAATTGCGGCTCCTTTCGCAGACTGCCTTTGCAGGTCCTTAAATTCTTATTGCAAGTTGGGAGCGTACTCACAATTAACCTGTGACTGAAAAAGAAGCTTCCACGGTTTGCTTGTTCTCAGTTCCGACAATGTTAATCAGCTCTGGAGCGTTTAGAATTCAAAAATTCTCAGTAAAAATAAAATCGGAGAAGGTAACAAAGAATATTACCATATTATACCGATTGCACGAGAATTTATGAGAATTTATGAGAAAATTCAGTATTAACAGTATTATTTGTTGTTTGTTTGCATAAAACAATATGTTCATTTAATGTAGGCGATTAAAAGAGCATAAAAGTGTTAGCCCGAATCTACAATAGGTTTTTAAGCCTTTAGCTATAAGAAATGGACGAATTATAGTCGATTATTCTCTTCGCATTCAACTATAATTTGTCAGTTTCTTATTTAAGGTTTAAGGCGTAAAACACCTACCCGGGTTTATAAATTAGAATTATGTAAATAAAAGATAATATAAGAAGGACTTACGAACCAAAAAATAATTTATTCCCAACATAAAGGACAATAACAACGTACAAATAAATCATATATAAATAAAAATGTGTGGAACAAAAGCTAAAAAACAAACGATGTTTCGACATCTTTCGTGTCATTCTCAATACATTATTTGCGACTATAACAATATATTTTTGCGACTAAAACAAAATTATGTTATTTAAATTATTACGTATTGTTATTTTTTTGAGCCTTTATGGCACTTTTGATTATAAAGAATTTTTCATTATTAGTTAAATTATTATGATATATGATAACACCACACACACACACACACACACACACACACACACACACACACACACACCACACACACACACACACACACACACACACACACACACCACCACACACACCACACCACACCATATAATAATTTAACTAATAATGGTCGAAAAATTTTTTAAATACGGTAAAATTAACGCATATGTATAATCAAAAGTGTCATAAAAGCGCAAAAAAATAATAATACGTAATAATTTAAATAACATAATTTTGTTTTAGTCGCAAAAAGTCTGATGTTATTGAGAGTGTGTAATAAAAGATTCAAAAATACCAAGGCATTGAAATTTCATTTAATTTGAAGTATCTTCGGGTTGTAAAACAAATAAAATTAGTAGATGGTAACTCCATTGTGAATATTAAAGACTCTATCCGAAAAAAGTGTTAAAGAATCTATAACATTAATAATTCTAATAGCAAATTTACATAAAACCTGAAAAAATAATGATTCGTCAATACAAATCCGTGAAATATAAATACCTCAATACCTAAGAAAGACGGCGATGCCGTCAATTATTAAAATCAGGTTAAATAATACAATGTAAGAATAATTATAATCTTTTTTTAATAAGCGTAATTGCGGCAAATGTTCTCGACAATTATTAGACGATTATGTAGTGTTGGAAAAGACTGAGCTTAAAAGTGTGGGAAGGGGAATCAGAGTACAGTTGGAACGGGAAGTCAAAAGATGTTAGAAAGGGGAGCGAGATTGTAAAATATAGAATAGGATTCAGGTAAAGCTTCGGTTTGTCTGTTAATTCCTTGCTTCTGTTTTTTTATGTGTACATCTCCGATGTAAGCATTTTATTATATGAAGGTTCGCAATCTAATACTCTTACATTTTTCCAGAATTATGTAATTTTATTTATTTTCAAAGTATTTAAGGAAGGCGCATAACTTGATACGTACCGTTTGGACACGAGCTACTCACCACGGTTGGTTCCTAGAGGCTTTCCTCTGCATAAGAGCTGTGAATGGCTCGTGTCTAATCATGCTATGTTCACCCGAATTTAAGAATGAAGAAGATAACTAACGAATATGGATATACTGTACCTGAGAATTTAATTTGTTGTATTAAATATTATTTTTAAAATTAATAGTATTAATAACACATGTTCTTTAAAATAATTTTTTAGCAAAAACGGAACAACAATATTATATCTTTGCTATAACTTAAACATAACGTATCACATTGTTTTGATGTCATAGAGATTACTATTGTAATTACTATTATAATTAAATCTACTCAATCTAATAGAAAATATAATAAACTCAAAATCTAAATAACTTTTTGAATAAAGGAAATTAAGTAGATAAACTATACTTAATTAGATAACGCTAAATAAATGGCATAAAATATCTCTGCTTTGATCTTTTTTAACCAGGGATCTGGACCAAAATTACATTCTAGAATGTAATTTCAGATCGGTTAATGATTCAAGGCTATCCAACTTTCGGTTTTCAAGTGTCGGCTCCAATCTTTCAGCGATGACAGTGATCATTATAACTAGATAATTACTTGAAACTGGAACCGAAAAGAATTTGAAATTCAAACAGTTCTGGAAACCGTTATGATAAAAAGACTAGAACTGAAAGTTGAATTTGGTCTTGGACCGTTATTGGAACCGAAATTTTTCGATCCGGATCCCTGCTTTTAACTATTAGTAATTAATAATGTCTCTTTTGCTAATTTAAAATTTTGATAAAAATCTTAATTAGTTTTCAACTGTTCTATCTCCAAAACTGTAATCAGATTCATCTTTGAAGTCATAATCTTCTTCATCTACAGCATATTCGGCTTCTAACTTTTCTGAAGATCAAATTCCTTGTCATCCCATGGAGTAATAAAAATAATTCTTTTTTGTTTTCTTTTTTTCGATGATAATTTCAAATTAAATGAAACATATGTCAGTTTTCCAGCTATTTCAGTCGTTAAATGATTTCCTTTATTGGTGTGCACGTTTCCGTGTCTACTAAAGTTCCCTTCTGTTGCGGCACTAGTTGCTGGCATACTGAGAATATTAATTGCAATCGAACATAATTTTGGATCAGAATTGTTTGGTTTTCCACCGAGTAATGGCTGGTAACATTTTTATGGTTTTTAGGGGGATTTACCAAAAGATCCTTCTTTCTGTATGTAATAAGCTATGTCAGTCATTACTTGCGTTACACTCTCACTATCTTCCTCATACAAATAATTTGTTCGATCATGGATTATTTACATTACTAAACTCCTTTGTGTTCGAATTAAGTGTTCACCATTGTATTTTGGATCTAAGATATTGGCAAAGTGAAATGGTTGCATCGACAAATCAGTTCTACTTGTTATCTTCATTTTAAGATCTGCATCAATCGATAATGGGGAGTCATCGAGTAATTTATCAAGTCTCATTCCAAGCTCTTGAAACTGAGTTTACTGTACAACAATTAGCTTCTGAAATGGTAATCTATTTAACAAAGAAATTGGAGCCAGGATTTCATGAAGACTTAGAAGGATATACTAAAAACTCTCGCTTAAAATATCATTTTTAACTTTGCTTTTCAAAACTACATCATCCGAAATAACCAATATTTTTAAAGCTTTTTTGTTCTAAAGCAAACTCTCTGAGCAAAAGATTATGGACCCCCATCTGATTTTTCCAAGTAATTTCAATGATACAACTTTCTGTTTTCTTTCTTTCTGGATTTCAACAAATCTTGCTTTGATAAAAATGGGATGAATTTATTTCTTCCACAATTTCATTTGCTGAAGATTGAACATCTTTAAATGTCTCAAAATGGATTATATCTTTCGTTAGTAAATTCAAACAAATGTGCTTCGCAGCTGTATATACAAAGTGCGTCCAAAATCTGGACAAATCGAACAATTTTTTTAAACAAAATGTTTTTAATAAAAAATTAAATATTACAAAAAATCTTTTATGTGGCACTTGGAATCCCTGTAAAGCATAATTATTGGATATATTCTCCATTAACTTCAATGACGGCCTCTATTCTCTGTCTGAAGTGTTCACACGCACACTGTCCATGCCGACGAATGCTGCATCAATAGCGGTCCTTAATGACGTCACATTGGGATGCCGAGACAATTACGCTCCATATGTAGTAGTCCAAGGAATTTAAATCTAGGCTGTTGGAAGGCCGGAATGGGAGCAACTTGGCTTGTCCTGGTAATCTTAGAGAGCATCTGCCGTATCTTTAATGTGTACGATTTGTATCGAAGGTCCTCCTCGGCAATTCGACGCATTATTTACTCGCTTAAACCAACAATCGATGCTAATTTTCGCAACGATTGCCCTGGGTCATCTGAAATCAACATTTGAAGTCTTTCAATGACGGGGGTCCTCGTGATGCTTTCGAGTGACTCTTCCTCGCTGACATACTGGAATCTTTGTTGGACTGTTCTAAAGCCGTATATTTTGCTACAACATTATAAATGGTTTGATCTCAGGTATTCAAAGAACCAAATTATTTTCGTTGCTGAGTGCCCAGCGCGAAAGCCTTCGATGATCACGGCTCTTCAATTATACTCCGCATTTAGTTTCAACATTGCGGCCATTTTGAGAATTGCTTACTAGAAGCATCAGGCTTTCTCGGATGCCAACAACAATCTCTGGCGGAGGCACAATATAGCGGAAAATTTAAATTGAAATTTGTCCGGATTTTGGTGAAGCACTTTGTATAAATATGTGGATTTTGAGTTGCACAATTCTTCGAGCTTTGACCATATTATATACACTATCAGTAACGATTATCAGAACTTGTTCTGTGCCAATTTCTTCAATTATTTCTAAAATAATCTCTACCATATATTCTCCAGTATGAGATTTTTCTTTAATATCCATAGTTTTGTATAACAAAGTTTCCAAAGTAGTCACAACAAAATTAACAATCGATTCGTTTCTATAAAAAAGTAATAACATTGCTAAAACATACTTGTGTTATTTCTTAAATTGTTAATTATTACTTTTCGAGACTAGTTTGTTTTGAATTATGATATTTACACTTTCTATCAATATTGTTTAATATATAGAGTTATATTTACTTTATTTCTTGAAATTCTTTATTTTTTTTTTACAAATTTTATGTTCGATTTTATTTCAATAATTATTAAAATCATAATTACCGTTACTCCAACCATCACATCAATGGCACTTGATTTTACAATAGCTTCGTTCACTTCTAATTGAATTCTTGTATGCTCTTTGTTTAAAAGAGGAGTACTAATCTTATAAACTGATGGGGAAAAAGGTCGCAGTTCTTTAAGGAACTCTATCCAATATTGATTGTCAAGCATTGAAAACGCACAATTTGATGAATAAATTGCTCTTGAGTGATTGACAATTTTTCATCTAGCTTTTCCTATATAAGACAAATCAATTGTGTTTGTATATTGTAATAAAATAAAACTTCAAGTATAAAATTAATAATGTTAAATATAAAAATTAGTGTACAATAAGAGTTGGTTTATAACAGCTGTAAGCTATAAGAATTGATTTGTCGAATAGGAAAGGAATAGTTGACTATGAATCAATTTTTACAGTTTACGGCTTTCTTAAGGCTTATTACAGTTTCCTAAGGCTTATTACACCTATGTAGCTCTTAGACTCATTGAATACATATACTTGACGTATTTGCTCATTTGGAGTTATAGAGTCAAAGCATTTTTTCATTGAAAACGGTTTTAAAGTACTATGTTGTATACGAGAGCAAGTCAATAACTTTTTAGAAAATCATAGTAAAACACATTTTTTTTGATCGATTTATTTTTATTTCTCAACATAGTCTCCTTTCAGCTCGATACACTTGATCCAACGATTCTCCAACTTTTCTAAGCCGTCCGAATAATATGATTTGTCCAATCCTTCAAAATAAGCCTTTGCTTCGGCGATAAGCTGCTCTCTGGTGGTGAATTTCTTTCCTCCGAAACATTTCTTCACGTTTGAAAACAGGAAATAGTCGCAGGGGGCTATGTGTAAATATGGCAAATATGCTGGATGGGGAAGCAATTCGTAGCAGAATTCGTTAAATTTGGCCATCGGTGTCGGGCACGTGAACACGTGCATTGATGGAAGAGCACTTTCTTCTTCGCCAAATGGGGACGTTTTTTTTTTTAAATGTTGAAACGGTCAATAAGGCTACATAATAAGCCAGCCATTGATCGTTTGTTTCGATGGAAAGTAATCGATATGAATTATACCGCGTGCATCCCAAAAAACTGTGTCCATCACTTTTCCGACCGACTTCACGGTCTTCGCCTTCTTCGGAGCTGGTTCATTCGGTGAAGTCCATTGTTTTAACTGTTCCTTCGTCTCGGATGTGAAATAATGGATCCATGTTTCGTCCATAATAATGAATCGATGCAGAAATTCATCTGGATTACATTGAAATATTTCCAAACATTGTTTTGAAGTCGTCACATGGTCGCACTTATGGTCCACAGTGAGCAAACGCGACACCCATCTTGCCGATAGCTTTTTCATGCCCAATTGTTCGCGTAAAATTGAAATCACTGTGCCATGTGATATGTCTGTGGCCTCAATAAGCTCGCGCACTTTCACTCGTCAACCAATCAAAACAATATTGTGGACTTTATCGATAGTTTCTGACGTAGCAGCCTTAATTGGACGTCCGGAACGAAGTGCATCACATGTGGATGTACGATCACGTTTAAATTCATTCACCCAATTGTATACATTCGCAAACGGTGGTGCAGATGTGCTATGAACATTATCCAACTCAACTTTGATTTCTTTTGGCGTTAAACCTTTCATATGTAGATGTTTGATCACTGTCCGAAACTCGTTTTTTCCATTTTGCAAAAAATACGAAGGTTGTTTAATCGTCTACAGAAATGAAATCACGCGATGAATTCCGCTCAAAATTAGACAATAATCAGCTAAAAGATGTTACTTGTCAACAAATAATATGACATGACACTGCGAGTGCCCTCTGACAGATTTTCTAAGAACTTATTGACTTGCCCTCGTAACATGTATTATTTCACGCTCACGGCCATTGCGCACTATGTGAAGAGCGAACATGTTGGAACTGGAACATGTTTAGTTCGCGACCAAAGAATAGTGAGATCAAGAATGGAAGGCTAGCGACAGTCATGACCCCAATCATGATCCACGCTATCTAATATGCATTTAACTATTATGATGTTGGCCGTATTGTTTTCGCTCATTAAATACTAGATTCCATTCCTCATTATTCTTTGTCTGCGACCTAGGACCTACAATAGGTGTCCTTATTTATCTTGTAAGTTAAACGAAAGACACTTATCGTCTATAGATTGTGGACTAAGTGCAAACGGTGTAAACGTAGACATTGAATAGATATAAAAATAATAGGGGACTAAAGTAACGGTAAAAGTAACGGCTAAATTCGTTACTATTATTTTTAAAATGTAACGACGTTACCGTTACCGTTACCGTTACAGACAAAAAAAAGTAACGATCGTTACTGAAAAAAGTAACGAAAACGGCGTTACAAGTAACGCGTCACTTCCCAACCCTATATATAAATAAATACTGTTATGACGACGGACGTAATACAATAAATTACTATATATAATTATATATATAATTAATATATATAATTTATATAATTATATAAAAAGATTTTATAAATTACA
>JAANIC010006625.1:121174-132833 GCA_017607545.1 Acromyrmex charruanus
TATATATATATATAATATATATCTTTGTATATTGACTACTTTGATGACGATTTTAAGTATTGACTATTTTTACAACTTTTAACTATTTTGATGACTGTCGTGAAATTATTAATAGTCAATCATATACTTTGACGACTGTTGTCAAACAAAAAATTGACCACTTTGACGACACATGCATATTTCAACGACTGTCAAATTATATTACAACGAACAATGAAATGACTACTTTAACGACTGTGTGCTTTGACGATACCTGTAGATTTTGATGACTGGCGTCAAATTGTACTACAATGGTGGTGTGGTTATTTCTACGACAGTATATTTGGACGACTGTTGTCAAACTGAATAAATGACAACTTTGACGACACATGTATATCTCGACGACTGTCGTCAAATTGTACTACACGAACAAAGACTACTTTGATGACATGTATACTTTGACACCGCATGCATATTTTAGATGTGTTCTACGTAAGGTTTGCAACACTTGCGTGCATTATTTTATTTTTTTGCTTAACATTTGATGACAACAAGGATAAACTGATACTCGCAAACATTAAATAAGACGTACCTTTTGACGACTATCGTCAAATTAGTAAATATATAAAGATGTAAATATATGAAAGCTTCTGTAAAAAATAAAAAATTAAAGATAAAAAAATTTAACTATATCCTGCTTATATTTCCTTTTCTGTGATTTTTACTCTGTTGTACACTAATATCCATTTCATGTGAACTATTTTCTTATTATCGTCAAAATAATCAAATTACCGTGTAATGTCGCTAAAGTATACATGTATCGTCAAAATAACTAACTTTTCGTTGCAATACAGGATGTGTTCCGTGTTACGCATGATGCGTCATTTTTCTTTATTATTCGTTGAATAATAAAATAAGATATCAGAACTATGCGTTTCGGGTTGTCCAAATCCATTCTTAGAATGTCAACATTTTGTGAATTGTAATATTCCATTCTTAAAATGTCAATATTTTGTGAACAATATTTATGTAGAAATGAAAATAAGTGAAACAATCTTTAATGACCTTGATCTTGATAAATATTATCCAAGTCATAATTCTAAACAATATTCAAGAGGTTTTAGCCATCGTTTGAGTACTTTGGGCAATGCTAATGCCGACAAAGTGATGTCGAAAATGAGAAAGAAAGTTTTAATGCAGGGACAGAAAACAAATCAACTGAGAAATGACCACCTTCCTACGTAAATGCTAACAATCCATGTACAATAATCCAATCCATGCACATTAATTGTGTGATAATGCCCTAAACACATGAAATGCATATCAGTGCTTGAATATAACATATATAATAAGACTGCTAGACTAATGAGCATCTTATATAAATCAACATGGCATCTTTATGTTGCATGCTCATTAGCGCAACAGTTTTATGTTATACTTATGTTCTGTTATGCTTTTCATGTAGGATAGGTTTAAACCTAATGCACATAAAATGCATAAGACCGCTTGATCAATGAGCATTTTATGTAAATCAATATGGCAACTTTATGCTGAATGCTCATTGATCAACAGTTTTATGCTTATGCCACAGTATAACTACATATAGTAGCGACAATAGCTGTCGGTTCCTTTGATGTCAGTGATCACTGTCAGCCATGTTGAAGGTTTTACGAACTGAACCAATCAAGAGAAGTTGTAATTTTCGCATATAATGCTATCCAATGCTATGACAGCCGCCATATTTTTGGTTTTACAGCCACGCGTGCGCAGGACAAAATTTGTATTCCTCGTTTTCTGTTACTTTCACTACTGTATGTAGTTATACTATGTTGATACGCGTACTAAATTTGATGTGCACTAAAGTGATAATACGGATGCGTTTACATCGAATGTACTAAAGCATTAGTGCGTATTAAATTTAATACGCGTACTATAATATATATATATATATATATATATATATATATATATATATTAGTTNATATATTAGGTCAAATATATTTTCATATAATTTTTGAAATTATTGTTCGTATGTGTAATTTTTAAGCAATAGTTATAGGAAAAAATCGATTCGCTTTTTAATAGCCAAATAAAAAATTATTTTAAAATTACACAACATATGAAGGCTTTCAATTGTGCACTACAAAATTATATTGGTATCATCTATATTTATATTATTAGTAATCTCGTTTTGAAATTTTGTTCATTAACAGAATTTTAAATGCGGATGTGATAGAAAAAATGCGGATTAGAAAGAAACATTTTATACAAAATATTGATCAACACAAAGCGTATTTGTCATAAACGCAACATCATTAAACATGTTTTTTTTAACAATAGAAGTCAAAACGTGGTTAAATTTAAAACAATGTGATTGATTACCATAGAATAAAAACAATACAATAAAATAGACCTCATATATCAGGCTATCTTCAGTATTACAAAATTAATGTGTGTTATAACTTTCATACATATTGAGAACATCTAATTTCGAATAAATTTTATTCACGTTATAATAATGAGATAAAATATTTTTCACGCTCAATTACAATTATATTTTCGAAGAGCTTGACGCTCAGGTTATTGTTATAAATTTTTTTAGTCCATAAAATCATGTCAAATACTCCAGATGCCAATTGTCGTTTTTTTTGTCACAACAGTTAGTCGAACTTATTGAAACACATAATTTCCAGATTCTATTAAATGTGAAATTTATTGATAATGTTAATAGCGCTTCAAAAAATATTGATAATGTTAATAGCGCTTGAAAAAATTATTGTAATATAACTGTGATATATATATATATATATAAATTATGATATCTATGTTAACAATAAGTTGAGTTGTAGAATCCAAGACTTGGAAAACTATATTGAACTGCTCAAGAGTCGAAAACAAAATATCTAACTCTAATCATGAAAGACGGTTTATATACAATTTTGTTTATTTATGAAGATCATTTCTGACGTTAGTCTCTTTTGAAAGAATGATTCTATATCTAATATCTGAATATTATCCCAATTAAATTTGTGACAATATTCAAATTGATGTTGTGAGACCACATTGTGAGCGCTATTTAATTTTTTAATGTTAGTTTTATGTTCATTTATTCCAATTTTAACTTTCCTTTTAGTTTGGCCCACGTAAGAGAGATGTTTTTTTTATACGAATCTTTCATCGATTAAGTCGAATAATATACATGTCGAATCATTATTTTTCCTACAATTTTTGATTTTAAGGTACACGAATAATTGCAATTGTTATACGAAAATATATTATTTGACCTTATACAGATGATTAATTAAATTACTTGTATCACGAAAGTATATTAAGGGGAAAAAAGGGAAAAACAGGATTTTCGCGTGAGACTATCAGCGTACTGTCCGCGCATTTTATTTACTCAGCCACATCGATTAATTGAGTTTGACGTTTACTAGTGCAATACAGAATCCACATGATGAACGCTCTCGTGTTCTCGTATTCTCAAAAATCTCGGGTTTTCGATGCAACGTGCGATATTATTATCAAAATATCACTCTCCTTCTCTACTTTTCTCTACTTATATATTTTAAACATTAATCGGAATAAAGTGAGATGTATTAGATATTATTATAATGCATACTTCTATGAATTACGTAACATTCAATTTGTGAGTGTGAAAGTATCCACTCTCGGCCAATATGTACGAGTCTTTTAATTTAAGATGTTATGTTATAATGAAATTAATTGTAACACTTTTAATTATACCATAACTTATAAATTACTTAAAAAATATTGTACTGTTACTTTCATCGTATTTATTTTAAATAACGTACATATTGTTACTCAACGGAAACCGCGAGAAGGTGGTGGTCTCTTCCGTCAGGAAGGAAATGTAAAAAATTGTCATTATATAAAAATAAATATAAAATTCATAAATAAATTTACAATATATTTACATTTACAATTGTCAAAAAATAAATGTTAAAAATTAATTTTTTACATTTTCCTGAGTGTTTGCGTGCGTGCGTGCGTGCGTGCGTGCGTGCGTGTGTGTGTGTGTGTGTGTGTGTGTGTATGTGTGTGTGTGTGTGTGTGACAATATTTTTAAGCTTTTAAGCGTTATGTCCGGAAATTCTAATACGCTGATTTTTTCCTTCCCAATGAGTAAGATGTTTAAAATCGACGCAAGATCAACTTTATATAAGATACCTTTCAAAGTTCTTTACGAAATATCTTGAAGATGCTTCTTGAAGAACTTTTAAAAAAATCTTAATGTTGCTGTATGTGTCAACTTTAGACGTTTCGCTCATTGGATTCATAAGCGTCATATCCACACGGACAATATTTTTGAGCTCTTCAGTCTTATGTCCGGAAATTTTAATACGCTGATTTTTTCCTTCCCAATGAGTAAGATGTCTAAAATCGTCGCAAGATCAACTTTATATAAGATACCTCTCAAAGTTCTTTATGAAATATTTTGAAGATGTTTCTTAAAGAACTTTTAAAGAAATCTTAATGTTGCTGTATGTGTCGACTTTAGACGTTTCGCTCATTAGGTTCATAAGCGTCATACCTTTGCGGACAATATTTTTAATACGCTTTTAAATGTTATATCCTTACGGATATTTAAGGAAGTTTACAAAGATTTAAATTTTACATTTAATATTTTTAATCCGTTTCTTGAGGGACCAGCAATATCATTTGTATCAGCAGCACGTAATCCTAAAGTACNTTTTTTTTTTTTTTTAGCAACACTACTGTATAATATGTTCGTCGACATACGAGACAAATGTTTTTCTTCGATAGTCATACTTAAAGAAGTTTCTCCTCTCGCTTTTAATGCTGATTTCACAATGCAAGTGGCATCAACAGAAACTGACGACAATTTGTTGCGTTTTTTTTTTGTTTTCAAATCAGTTAAGAAGGAAAACATTCTCTCCGCGTCGGCATTTGAATTTGGAAGAGATAGAACAGCATTTAAAAGTTTTGTTAAGTTTGGATCAGTCTCTCTCAGACGCTCGTGCCGAGCAGACGTGTTTCTATCGAGGTTCTTGACTCGGGTCGTGGTATGTAAACACGGAAAACGCGCGTGCCGATATAGAACTGCTTGTGCGTAGTGGTGTTTATAAAATCCGTAAGCAGCGAGAGTGAAATAACAGTGTTACTGTGTACAAAAACAAATCTCTGGTCAAATGGCCAACTTGGCCATACAAGATAAAAATTGCGCTTCTCCTGCGCTAAATGAAAAACTGCAAAATCAAGATCGGGATAAATGGTTCCTATCCAGCGGCAAACGAGGCAGAAACAGCCCTCCAGGAGAAAACGGACGTCTAAGGAAACGACAAACGCAAATAAAAGATTACTGGCTTAGCATACCAATCAATACTGAGAATAAATTTGAAAAATTAGCTAACGGGGAGTTAGCGGAAGAAACAGTTACTGAAAAGTCTATCCCAGTAGTAGTCCCGCAGAAACCTCCTCCAATTTTCGTAAATGGAGTCGAGCAATTAAAACCACTAAAAGACTTACTTGACACAATTGCAGAAAATGAGTACACACTTAAAGTGCTCCCTAACAACAGTGTAAAAATACAACCTAATCAATCAGAAAACTATGTGTCCATCGTTGAGCAGCTCAAAGTAAAGAAAACGCAATTTCACACGTATCAACAAAAAGAAGAAAAAAACTACAAGGTAGTTCTCAGAAACATGCATCCTTCGGTGGATAAAAAGGAACTGCTAGTGGCCATCGAAGAGCACGATCATAAAGTAGTCAGCATTACTAATGTTCTGCAAAAAACTACAAAAAACCCTCTGCCACTCTTCTTCGTTGAAATAAAAACTAAAGAAAATAATAAAAAAATTTATGAAATCAATAAACTGCTAAACCTTATAGTAAGCTTCGAGCCTCCACACAAAAAAAGAGAAATACCCCAGTGCATGAAATGCCAAGAATTTGGGCACACAAAAAATTATTGTCAAAAAAACCCGGTATGCGTCAAATGCGCGAAAAACCATCTAACTAAAGATTGCCATATCAAAACACGCTCAAACGAAGTTACATGCGCAAACTGTGAAGGAAACCACCCTGCTAGCTATAAAGGCTGTCCTGCCTATAAACAGTTAAGAGAAAAATCATTCCCATCTCTACGTGAAAAACGAATCACTCGAGATAGATCAGAAACTCACAACGGCGTGAAAAATACGAACAATCCCCACGTAACGTATGCGCAAGTAGCAGGGAGCACAACTCGACAAGAACAACAAGTGCTACGTCACACCCAGCCGGACGTCGAAACGATAACAACAACACAAGAAACAAATATAACTATAAATAAACTTGAGTCAATGATGGCTCAGTTAATAAATAGAATGGATACAATGTTAAATATTCTCACAAGCTTGATTCAAACATTTTCAAAAGGAACAAAATAAACTATCGAAATTTTAAAATCGCAATATGGAATGCAAATGGCTTAGCACAAAGAGCCTCTGAACTAAAATTCTTCCTCAAAGAAAATAATATTGACATTATGCTGATTTCCGAAACTCACTTTTCTCTAAAAAGTTATCTGAAAATACCAAATTATAACATATACGACACAAATCACCCCGACGGGAAGGCACACGGAGGTACCGCTGTTATTGTCAAATCCACCATACGTCATTTTGAAAACTCCAGTTGTAAACTCGATTTTCTACAAGCTACCAGCATAACAGTGGAGGACAGCAATGGACCAATAACCTTTGCTGCCATCTACTGCCCGCCCAAACACACTATAACGCAGGAGCACTTTAATGAATTTTTCGATAACCTTGGTCAGCGCTTTATAGCCGGCGGTGACTATAATGCCAAACATCCATGGTGGGGATCAAGACAAACGACGCCTACCCCAAGAGGACGCCAACTATATGCTGCAATGCAGGAAAAACACCTCTTTCCTTTATCCACTGGTGAACCAACTTATTGGCCAACCGACACATGTAAGACCCCGGATCTCATAGATTTTGCAATATTAAAAGGTATAAACCAGACCTATTTTACAGTCTCTTCCTGTTTTGATCTATCGTCCGACCACTCACCAGTGCTCATCAGTTACGAAGGAGAGGTAAAACACAAACAAAAAAAGAATCCAATTTACAGTAAGAAAACGGATTGGAATAGATACCGTGATATAGTAGAATATAAATTAACCTGTGATATACCTTTAAAAACAACAAATGATCTAGAAAACTCAATTAAAACGCTAACGAAAATAATCCTTGACGCGGTGAAAGAATCCACTCCTAGGGTTACGACGAAAGCAGATGCCCCGTTTATACCAAAAAAAATCCTTGATAAAATCCAAGAAAAGAGAAAACTGAGGAAAAAGTGGCAGTCTACTAGACTGAAACAAGATAAAACAATGTTAAACAAAGTAACCAAGAATCTGAAGCAGTTACTGAGAGTGGAACAAAATAATAGCATTCAATCTTTCTTAGAAAACCTTTCCGCGAGTGAAGCTTCCGATTACTCACTCTGGAAAGCTACTAAAAACATAAATCGTCCTATACAACATATACCACCTCTAAAAAAGCCAGACGGAAAATGGGCTAGATGCGACTCTGAAAAAGCATACAGCTTTGCAGAACACCTAACAAAAGTATTTGAACCAACCCCAGCGGAAAACACCGAACAAGAGGAAAAAGAACTATTCAACGAACAGATTACTCACAAAGAAGCAACAGTTTTTAAAAACGTCAAACTCAAAGACGTTAAACGTATTATTATAAACTTAAAAAATAAAAAATCACCTGGTGACGATAAGATAAGTGGGAAAATGATCAAGGAACTGCCTCCCAAAGCGTTCAGACTAATTACGATCATAATCAACGCAATGTTCCGTCTACACCATTTCCCGGACCAATGGAAAAACGCGCAGATTATACTTATTCCAAAACCTGGTAAATGCCCAGAACTAGTCACATCCTATAGGCCAATAAGCTTGCTCACTGTTTTATCCAAAATTGCAGAAAAAGTAATCCTGAAAAGGATTAATTTGATAATACAATCAAAAAAATTAATTCCAAATCATCAGTTTGGTTTTCGAAACTATCACGGCACAACCGAACAAGTCAACAGAATAACTGCAAAAATAAGAAACGATCTGGAGAATAAACGTTACTGTTCCGCAGTCTTTCTTGATGTGGCGCAAGCGTTTGATAAAGTCTGGCACAAAGGCCTTCTTTATAAACTCAAAAAGCACCTCCCTGAGACCCTTTACCTATTGCTTGAATCGTACCTAAACAACAGAACCTTTCAAGTAAAGGTAAATGACGAGACAACAAACAACATCAGCATCAACGCGGGGGTTCCACAAGGCAGTGTCTTAGGTCCAACCCTATATCTATTATATACAGCAGATCTACCAATTACGGAAAATGCAACAATAGCTACATATGCAGATGATACTGCTATTCTCTTTTCCCACTCCAGCGCTCAAACTGCATCAGAACATACACAAAAATATCTAAACGTAGCGCAAAAATGGTTCAGGAATTGGAGAATAAAAATAAATGAGACAAAATCTTCTCATATAACCTTTACGCTAAGAAGAGATACATGCCCACCAGTTCTTCTAAACGACAATTATATACCACAGGTAGATGTTGTGAAATATCTAGGCATGCATCTGGACCGTAGACTGACCTGGAAAACACACATATGGACAAAACGTAAACAACTAAATCTAAAATTCCGAAAAATGTATTGGCTCATGGGTAAAAAGTCAAAACTCTCAATAAATAATAAACTGTTAGTATATAAAAGCATCTTGAAGCCTGTATGGACATACGGAATACATCTATGGGGGGCCGCCTCCAATTCCAACATCCAAATAATTGAGAGATTCCAAGCTAAATTACTTCGCAATATTACCAATGCCCCCTGGTATGTGACAAATGAAATTATCAGAAATGATCTCAATATACCTACAGTTGTCGAAGAAATAAAAACGTTAAATACAAGATATAAAGGAAGATTATTAAATCATCCAAACAAGCTTGCTTCGGATTTACTTCTCGCAAGCAGAACATCAAGACTGAAGAAATACAAGATTCTCTAACATAACAATAGCTGAAATTATTATTCTCTTATATCCTTTTCATTGTAACAACAATAACAATAACATTCAAACTGCAATTTACTCATGTAACACTAAGTAGCTGTAAACATTGCATTCGCACAGTGATATAAAGCAGGTACTCACCAATGGGTGTGTATCTAGTCATGTTATGTTCGTACCTTGTATATATTTTTACTGAATGTCGTCAGACAGATTGTAAAATAAATTGGATGTTAAAAAAAAAAAAAAAAGTTTGGATATTTATCGATGTTCTTTAGAGATGTTGAGATTGCAAAATTTGTTTCCACATATCATCGAATCTTAATTTAGCGAGACTGATTTTCTTCTGTAATGCAAAATCTAATGGCAATGAAAACCATTCTTTCTTTAAAGCGTCTTCATCGAAACCACCGATAGTTTGAGCTACGAATAAAACATTGCTGAATGATATTTCTGTATCAATATCTTATAAACATACTGAAGATCCAAAAACATTTAATTTTGATAAAAAAATATCGTTTACAGGCAATCTTTTACGAATTTTCTCAGCAGCAGTCACGTAAAACATCAAGCAGTTGCTTCGAACTATTGTAACTACGTTTTCGTGTCCTTGCATCATTAATTCGTTAAGATATTCCTGACATTCTGATCCTAAGTTAATTTCATCAAGATTTCTTTGATTTTTTTTAAAGAAAACAGTATATGTACAGAAAAACATTGTATGTGCTCATTCTTTAAAAAATTTTGGCATATTTTATGAAGTGTTACGTCCTACGTAACACCTAAAATAGACGCCACGATTCTTTTCTTCGGCTCCACATCGCGACTATGATTGCTCCACGTCTGCGAGACTCGAGCGGAGCCTTCTGATAACGGTCTGACAGAATTGAAAAGAGGGACCGGACAAGCTCCGCGAAAATTCGTAAATGCCAATCAACCCGGAAGGAATAACAACCTTAATGCAGACCCGAAAAGAGACAAGATTGCAAAAGACATTATAAATGCATCGAAGTCATGCAATAGTAAAAATCTAGGCTTTGTCATCCGAGACTGACTAACAATTTCATCTTAAAAAAACAGGCGCCACGTCGCGCCTAAAAAATCATAAAACGCATAACTTCCCAGGAGAGCGTTATCTAAGATCAGACTCGCGACTGACAATAGTAGCCCTGCATGCAAACTTAATTGTGCACGGTAACCATTTGTTTACCTAGTCGTATTTTCCGCCAGAATTCGTCATTCGTTTGGAGCAATCTCTCTCTTTAAGGAAAACCGTAAATCACTTCTTTTCTTCTCGAAACTACTCTAACGATGTACTCTAGATTAACAACGATAGGATATTATAAAAATCGTAAATCTCGCGTGACATTGCAACTAACTTTTGCATCCTAGACAAAGAGCACAACGCCCTTTTTTCGGGATATAAATAGAGGTCCCGCGGAAACGCAGAGCGTCAGTACGAAATTTTGAATCACCCGGTCCAGGTCAGTGAAGTTCGCGGTCAGTTACGAGTTAACTCATTGTCTCGGACAGTGCAGAAATTATTGAAATCCGCGCTAATCACGTCAGTTCGCGATCCCATCCGAGTGCAAACTTGTGAGCAAATCGCAACTGGAATTACCAGCCATACGCCACTGCGACTGCCCTTCGGACGCTCTCCGCTGACGACAGACCTCCTTGGCCACTCGCCTAGAACCTACCCAATATCTTGGGGCAGCTAATAGTAAGTCGCATTTATTTTCAGTCCACCTCCGCGTTTCCCCGCATGGAAAAACACTTAAATACATTTTTACGCGTTTCCAACGAACACACGTCAATTTTAACCCTTCGGTTCGTAGTGCGTACCATCAGGAAATGCGGACGAACCCCCTATGTCCGGAGGAGTAGGCGGAACCGTTCCCCAGGGCCACCCACAATCGCGCCGCCACAACCGACTGGCGAACAATTCGTCGAGATCTCCTATTTACCAACACAACCGTTAGATCTTACCTCTCCTCCTATTATTGATCCTTCCTATTCAGGAAATCCTTGGTTATTCCCCTCCTCCTCTCGATTCCTTCCCTCTCCTTCTCACGAAGATGGATTCTCACTCCCTCCTCCTTTGAATCACCTCCCGCCGCTCCCGTTTCAACCGAATCCCGAGCCGATCGACTGGGATCGGATGTTCCGGTTATTTTCGTCCCCCTCCACTTAGTGACAGATTAGTCACAGTATACATCCCCGGAAATCCCACATCTTTCATCGTTCTCTAGCACCGTTCTCAAGCACCTCATCCCGATGTACTCCTGCAACACTTTCCTCGCCTCTCATACCCGTTAAACCTTTCCTCTCCATACACACTCACACTCCCACAACTACAAATTAGCTAACTCAATAATTTTACCATAAACAAATCGATTGTAACTAAATTAATAATATGTTTTATATATATATATATATATATAAATATATATGTTCTGTATAAATCTAATAATAATATTTTCTTTAAATAAATGTAAGTTTAGATTGTAAATGAAGATTGCCAGCTTCCATTTATTTGTTAAATCACCACTCGCATTCCTTTCCCTCTAATACCTGAGATCGCACGAGGTCCAG
>JAANIC010006625.1:136340-190335 GCA_017607545.1 Acromyrmex charruanus
CAAAAATTGTAAAATAGTAGAGAACTTTCCGATGCAGTTTAGTCCGCTCCTGTTCATAAACGGTGTTTTAAAAAATTTGGAACATCAAGTATATATAAAATACATATAAACATTTAAAAAATTATTTATAAATTTAATTCTTAGTTCGAAACAGGCGAGGGCATGGCCGCTCCAGTGCATCATGGTATACACATAGGGGCATAGTAATACCCTGTTGGAGATGGGGAGGAGACCGCGGAGAAGACCGCGGAAGAAGCCGGGGAGGAGGCCGCGGAGAAGGCCGCAGAAGAGACTATGGAGGAGGCCGTGGAGGAGGCCGTGTAGAGGATAATGGTCAGGACACCACTGCCACCACTGGTGGTCCTGACAATATAATACAAAATTTTTATTATAATTATTATTATTAAAAATAAAATTTATAAAAATTAAAAAATTAATTTATTAATGAACATCAAGCGCGCGCCTATGTGCGTGTGTGCGTGCGTGCGTGCGTGCGTGCGTGCGTGCGTGCGTGCGTGCGTGCGTGAGTGCGTGTGTGAAAGCAAAAACGAAATTTTTTTTTCACATAATATTTACTAAAGAGGTACATACGAATACTTCGAGATATAAAGATTATGCGTTTCACGGGTTTCCTCTGTGTCCAGATCCATTCTTGGAATGCCAACGTTTCGTGAACCTTGCACTGATGAAGTGGACTGCAAGATTCATGAAACGTTGGCATTCCAAGAATGGATCTGGACACAGAGGAAACCCGTGAAACGCATAATCTTTATATAGAACACCCGTGGAAGCCTCAAGAAAAATACTTCGAGATATACATTTTTATATAAAAATGAAGAATGTTTGAAAAAAAGTTTTATTTTTAGTCACAAAACTTTTTTTTTCAAATATTCGTCATTTTTGTCAAATATTCGTCATTTTCACAAAAATCAATATTTGGAAGTATTCGTTAGCATTCTTTTAGTAAATATGTAGAAAAAAGAATATTTCGTTTCTTGTACCTATTCCAACCGAGTGGTTCCCGCAACATCGATTTGACAATAGGGCAATTAATGAAACGGCACCAATGACATAATTGTATTAAAAGAAAAATAATAATAAATATAAAATTATTATCCCCAAAGAAATATACTGCAAATGCTTTCAAACAAACTTTGTTTTCTTTCCATTGTTTTTCTAAAAAAAAATATTTCTCAAAATAATTTATAATTTTAGATTAATGGTGTAACCCTTTAATTGTTAAATTTAATTTCATTATAACATACTTAACATAACGTGTGAAATTAAATTTAACAATTAAAAGATATACATATTGGCCGAAAGTGTGGATACTTTCACACTCACAAATTTGTTGCGTAATTCGAAGTATGCATTATAATAATATCTAATACACCTCACTTTGTTCCGATTAATGTTTACAATATATAGGAAAGTAGAGAAGGAGAGTGATATTTTGATAATAATCGCACGTTGCATTATTGAAAACTCGAGATTCTTGAGAATACGAGAGCACGAGAGCGTTCATCGTATGGATTCTATATTGCACTAGTAAACGTCAAACTCAATTAATCGATGTGACTGAGTAAATAAAATGCGCGGACAGTATGCTGATAGTCTCACGCGAAAATCCTGTTTTTCCCTTTTTCTCCCTTAATATACTTTCCTGATACAAGTAGTTTAATTAATTATCTGTATAAGGTCAAATAATATATTTTCATATAACAATTGCAAATATTCGTGAACCTTAAAATCCAAAATTGTAGGAAAAATAATGATTCGACATGTATATTATTCGACTTAATCGATGAAAGATTCATATAAAAAAAAACATCTCTCTTACGTGGGCCAAACTAAAAGGAAAGTTAAAACTGGAATAAATGAACATAAAACTAACATTAAAAAATTAAATAGCGTTCACAATGTGGTCTCACAACTTCAATTTGAATATTGTCACAAATTTAATTGGGATAATATTCAGATATTAGATATAGAATCATTCTTTCAAAAGAGACTAACGTCAGAAATGATCTTCATAAATAAACAAAATTGTATATAAACCGTCTTTCATGATTAGAGTTAGATATTTTGTTTTCGACTCTTGAGCAGTTCAATATATTTTCTAAGTCTTGGATTTCACAACTCAACTTATTGTTAACACAGGTATCATAATTTATATAATATATATATATTATGCAACCGCACTCACGAGCGTGGCGCAACTTCGTCTCACAGTCACAGCTAAGGTTTTCGTAGGCGTCGGATGACGGGTGGAGTTAAACGAAACGTGACAGAAATGCGTCTTCACACGGCCGCTCTTAAGGGCGGTACATAATCACAAAACAATAGTTGGGCGCCAGGCACGAGCGAGCGTGCCACTCTTTCTAGAAGTTAAGCGATATTTTTTTTATGCCATTTTTAATGAGCTGCGAATGTCGACAGGCTCTCAAACGGTAGCTCAGTCTCAGAAATGGCAGAGGGGGGTGGTTCGCGGACGAGGATAGCAGATCGTTTGGAGGAGCGAATAGGGGCGAGAATAAAGTACACACGAATTAACAATAAGAAAAGTAACAAATATATTAAATGAGTCTTCGACTCTCAATTACATCGGGCGATACAATCGAGACGATAAGTTCTACTTGAGCGCGATAATTGATCCACGCAAGCCCCGAGGTGTTACGCTAGGCGTATCAACTCCGTTAAATTCCCGCGACACGAGTTCACGCCACACCGGAACACTCTCGCGAATTACGTGAACCATACTTCATCGCCTCACAAATGCTAAGAAATTCGGCAACGATTGCCGCGTGGACATGGCGTGACCTCGTGCGCGCTCGCGGGGCCTCGCGCAGCTCAGCTGAGATGCGGAGACGGCTCGAGTACGCGCAAATTCGACGCTATACAGTCTCGATACTACAGAATACGTCTAATCATTAACCACTATAGGAATTGTCGTTAATGACTATGACACAGAGAGCCGAATAGACATGCAAATCTTACGCTACAGCCGCTCGAGACGGCATGATACGCGACAATACTACGATACGGAAATTCGACGTAACATATGATCCGCGATACAAAGAAACCGACACGAGTGACAAGGCTGTGACCTTGGCGGATGCACTATAATTACCCCGACGATAAGGGCCGCGCCGGGAGGCGACACGCGTACTCTAAACCTCCGGAAATCTNGTACTCTAAACTCCGGAAATCTACCGCACGGCAATGCCACGTGCACTCAATGTCTTATACCCGACAGAATCCCGATAAACTCACGCCTCCCGGACGCGGAAACCGGCGACTTTTCAGTAGCGACGCTCGTCTCACCGAATCTCCCTCGCAGGTGCGCTTCTGGTCGACTTTGAGATACGCTGAGGCCGCTGATGTCCTTCGTCCTCTCGCGTGCTCTCTCTACACGGGCCACAGCTCAAGTGCCGGGCGCTGATCCTTCCGGGCGCACGCAGGGCTCGTTATCTCCGCGAGGGGGCCTTATCACGCCTGATTGGCGTGTGGCTCCGCGGCTCCGCTAATTGCGGAAGCCGCGTCATGCCCTTGTCGCATGTCCTGGCGCGCGAAATTCGAGTGGTCTCTGGAGTTTCTTCCGGGCCGCCTCGTGGCCTCGAGGCGCCTATCCGAGGCTCTCGCCGTCCTTGGGCGTAGAGTGGCCTTCCCCGTCATGCCGTACTGACTCTCGATCCGCTTTGCGCCTGGAAGAGGATGCGATAAAAGATGCCTTGCGATAATCCAAAAGGGCATAATAGTGAAAGAAGGATATCACCTGCGTGCAACCCGGGGTCAGGTGTCGCGCCCCCCCGGCTGGTCCATCCACATCGGTAGTCTCTTGGCTCCCATTCCTCGTCGTTCTTCTTCCTCCTCTCTCCGGTGAGGTAACATCACTCCGTCGGGATCGCAGGAGTCGCTGGCCTCTATTACCCTCGGTACAGGAATAACACGGAAAAGAAAAACGGAAACGGCAACGCGGAACGCGTAAGGTACGCAAACAATGTCGCGGAAAGAAAAAAAGCGCAGGTGCGTCCGCCCCCAAAATGTGAGAGGATTCAGGACGCCAGACTGCACTGTTCGGTCAGGCCACGCGGCCCTTGTGATGGACGGAAAACGTCACGTCACAACTTATTTCACGTCGAAAACAGTTATGCTTGTGTGTTACCTCTAGCGCCGGGAGAGGGCCTCGGGGCGCTCACCGAGCTCGCTGCCTTTCTCTTGTGTTTGTCAAGTATTTCAGGTTTTCTAATAGTTTTCTAATAGTATGTTAGATGTCGCTTATGACTATTTCCACAGAAATACCTATTATTATAAAAGAATCACTAGATTTTTTTTGGCAATCGATTTTATGTCAGATTTTTAGGCGAAAATTCGATTTTTTTTTCAAAGTCGCGCCATTTTCTCAAAAATTGATATTTTTTAAAATCCACCGGTACTACCTTAGCCAAACTATCACAGATTAAGAACCAATTTGTATTTTTGCTTTAGGTCACTCCAGTCAGCCACAATCGTGTACACCAGCAAGACATACGCGACGCTAGCGGCCTCTTTTGATGGCGTTTATTTTATAAACCATGATGATTTTTCAAAAAAAAAAATATGTTCAGTGTCTTTAATATGTAAATAAAAAAGCCCAAAAACCCGATTTTGAATTGCGCACTTCTTTGTATGTAAAAAAAAATCTTGAAAATGTGGTCGATTTTGGCCGTAAAAGATGTTATGCCCCCTTAAGTTTAACCACGTTTTGACTTCTATTGTTAAAAAAACATGTTTAATGATGTTGCGTTTATGACAAATACGCTTTGTGTTGATCAATATTTTGTATAAATTGTTTCTTTCTAACTATCACATCATTTAAAATTCTGTTAATGAACAAAATTTCAAAAACGAGATTACTAATAATATAAATAAAGATGATACCAATATAATTTTGTAGTACACAATTGAAAGCCTTCATATGTTGTGTAATTTTAAAATAATTTTTTATTTGCCTATTGAAAAACGAATCGGTTTTTTCCTATAACTATTGCTTAAAAATTACACATACGAACAATAATTTCAAAAATTATGAAAATATATTTGACCTAATATATTTGTTTACTACTAATTATAATACTTATTTCCGATCTCACACCTTACGCGCTCGATCACGCCAATTTCTTGCGGATCGAATTTATGACCGTGGTACATAACACGAATGGAAAATCAATTAATCTCCTATCAACTATCGCGTTTTGACACGATTTGTAATATTCTGGATTTATGGGAGAGGTATATTACAATTTATTACAATTTATTAAAACTTATATGTTATCTAGAACGTTCCCATGCCTCCATGCCTCTTGATACACGCCTGACGTCGAGAGCCGTGAGGCCGAGAAAGCATATTTCGGACGCTCGCTTGAGTGAAACAGCAAGATTCTCTCTCGTTCTCAGCGCGCCGACAAGGCAAGCAATAAGAACGTAGTGCAAAAAGGACAGAGCGATATAATCGGCACACTAACCAAGTAACTTCTAACTAACCAAGTCACACGGACACAGATTCATGCTTGTGTTGCTACCGGTTGCGCCAGGCCGCCGACCGGTGATGCTGATCGTGTGCTGTAAGCGGCCCGGAATTCGCATCACTGCTGTCTGCCCGATGGGTGCCGCGATTGCTCACAATGAATCGGCTTGCTCCTCCGCAGTCGTCACACCCAAATTGGTCGAATTGCGCTACGAATTGCTGCCGCATCCACCGTACTCTCCGGATTTAGTCCCCTGTGACTTCTTCTTGTTCCCAAACTTGAAAAAATGGCTCGGTGAAAGAAATCCACGTCGAATGAGGAAGTCATCGCTGAAACAGAGATCTATTTTACAGAGTTCGACAAATCGTATTTTCCTGAGAAGTTAAAAAATGGCAGAAGCGTTGGGAAAAGTGTATCCTCCTAAAAGGGGATTACGTTGAAAAATAAAAAAAATTTTTGTGAAAATCTTGCGTCTTCATTACTAACACGGGTACTTATTGATTTGCCCTTGTATATGAATATTATTATTGATTAGTATCTTATTCCATAATACACATCATAAAATTATGATAAAAAAAAAAACGTTTTTCCCTGAATTCAGGAACTAATTTCATAGTGCTTTGAAATGGTCACCCATCCAGTTGCACACCGCCATTCACTATCCTTGACTTCTAAAATTATATGAAAACCGCTGCATTTCGATGATCCACGAATACCTATATAATCATGGATGTAATTGTGATATATCTGTTCAATATGGACCTGATGGAAATTTGTGCAGTTCAACTGAACATCCAATCAGTTACTGTCTAATATTTAATCTTAATATTATAACGACTATTTTTAGGTTAGGAAATCATATGCTGTACTTTCACAGTACCAATTATCATGTATATCTCGTCTTCGACTAGAGATCTCCACAGTCTCTCTCCTGTCGATAATAGTACGCCGCATTGGTACGATACGGGTTATGTAATGTTCCTAAACAGTATGCAGTATAAACTTTTGTGTCGTTAAAAATTTTCAACACAACACAGATGTCCTAGAGATATCCATGGGACGTTCAGAAGACGTCCGTACATACTAACAAAAGTGAAATCCTCGTGTGATCTTAAAAAAGATTTCACTTGTCAAGTCAGCGAAAATAACACGTCGCGAGCAGATTTAGAAAATTTTTTGCATAAGATGAACATTTTTAAAATGCCCAAGTGTGAATATATTTTGTTTATACGTTGCGTAATGTACGTTTTTAAAACATTCGTACTAAGTCCAGTGGACGTTCGGATTAAATAAAAACCAGATTTGGATGTTCAATAGACGTTGTGTGTTGTTTGAGTAGTATAACTACTACAATGTCTTTTGATTGGTTCACTCCGTAAAACCTTCAACATGGTTGACAGTAATCACCGACATTAAAGGAGCCGACAGTTACTGTCGCTACTGTATATAGTTATACTATGTGTCATAAACATAATATAAAACTGTTGGACCAATAAGAATTCAGCATAAAGTTGCCATACTGATTTACATAAAATGCTCATTAATCAAATAGTCTTATGATATGCTTATGCACTGTTATGCATTTTATGTGCAATAAACTTTAGGCCGGAATCAGACTACGCATTGAAGAATGAGATTGAAGATTAAAAGATTGAAGTTTTACCAATCAGAATAAAAGGAACCAAAACTTCTTTGTCCTCATTGATAAAATTTCAATCTTTAATCTCAATCTTTATTGCATAGTCTGATTCCGGGGCCTTAAGCCTATTCCACATAAAATGCATAACAGAGCATAAGCATAACATAAAGACTAGTGAACATCCAGCATAAAGTGGCCATGTTGATTTACATAAGATGTTCATTAGTCTAGTGGTCTTATGTTTATGCACTGTTATGCATGTGTTTGCGACTTTATGCTCACACTCCATTTACAATTAATATGTATGGATTGGATTATTACGCATGGACTGTCAACATTTATGTAGAAAGGTGGTCTTTTCAGTTGGTTTGTTTCCTGTTCCTGCACCAAAACTCTCTTTCGATAAATATCAAACATATGCTTATTTCATTTTAAGTTCTAAGAGTATATGTATATACATACACTAGTTCAGTCACAAAAAACTGACCTAAGTAATATCTTAAGTAATAAGGTGCAAACGCGGCCCTCTGATTGGTTCGTAGCATTTTAAGACTCTACTTAAGACAATTTTGAAATAAGAATTGACTATGAATACCGGCCTAGGTCAATTTTTTGTGGCTGAACTAATATATGTACATGCATAACTCTTGGAACTTAAAATGAAATAGACATATGTTTGATATTTGTCGAAAATGAGAAAGAGAGTTCTGGTGCAGGAAACAAACCAACTGAGAAATGACCATCTTTTTACATAAATCCAACAGAGTACTAAGTCTTAATTAATAAATAGTAATAAAGCTCTGTACGTATAAAACAATGTAATACACAAGAAGGGCAAAGAGCCAGTAATGTATAAAAGAATTTTAATTTAAATTAGCATTAAAAATTCATATAAAACAATTACAATTAACAACAAACGACTCCAATCGAGTCATTTTCAATGTAGTCTTAATATATCAACATTGTTCTAAATAAAAAATGTGCACATGGTCTTACAATATTATTATAATTTTTTAATATCAAATTTTTCATTCCGTGTAATACGCTGCGAGTCATTTTTATCAAGAATCAAAGTAGTCATAAGAAAATTTTTGTAAGTAAATGTGTTAAGAGTCCATTAATAAAAAGAGAGAAAAAAATGCAGGTAGATTGTAGTCCATTTTGTGGTACAATATAATAGTCTTTTTATTCTATAAATTATTTTAAGCAAATTTGCAAAGGTAACGAACATCTAATTTTCACGATGTCAAATAACGAAATGTGATTGACAGATGTTCGTTACCTTTGCAAATTTGCTTAAAATAATTTATAGAATAAAAAGACTATTATATTGTACCACGAAATGGACTACAATCTACCTGCGTTTTTTTCTCTCTTTTTATGGACTCTTAACACATTTACTGATATGACTTACAAAAATTTTGTTATGACTACTTTCTTGATAAAAATGACTCGCAGCGTACTATACAGAATGAAAAATTTGATATTAAAAAATTATAATAATATTGTAAGACCATGTGCATATTTTTGATTTAGAACAATGTTGATATATTAAGACTACATTGAAAATGACTCGATTGGAGTCGAAACGTTTGTTGTTAATTTAATTGTAATTGTTTTATATGAATTTTTAATGCTAATTTAAATTAAAATTCTTTCATACATTACTGGCTCTTTGCCCTTCTTGTGTACTACATTGTTTTACTAAGTCTTAAGTCTTCAAAAATTGATCAATCACAGTCGAATATGAGAAAAATAATCAACTATGATTGTCAATTCCTTAAATCTTGAGGCTTACTACTCTATTGTATTTGCGGGGTAAAATAAGATAGGCATATGTTTAAAATAACTGACTATGAATACCGATCCTAGTATGTAAACATTTCTGAGGGATAGAATTGATGACTATGGATATACTGTACATATCCAATCAAGATCTGGTTTCTGTTTTTGTATTAGACTGCACTAGAATTTTCTTTTTCACTTTTGAGAATAAAAAGAATAGGGAACAGAGAATAACAATTTCAGCCTATCAGAAACTATGTATTTTACGTAGTTTCTCATAGATTGAAATTCTTATTCTCTGTTTCTTTTATTCTGCGTAGCCCTTAACAGAGGTCAGTGAGCTCTAACATAGTACAGGGTGCGCCAGAGAAACTTACTTTTTTGAAAGTTCAATAAAAACAAAAGTACTTTAGTTATTGTTGTAATTCTTTTTTTATTTGAAAATACAATGTCCCAATTTTTTTTTCATACTTAAAAATTACATCGGTTAAATGGCGACCCTCATCGCGCATACACTGGTTAAGTCGTTTTTTGAAGTTCTCGTCCACTCTTCTCAGCATATCAATCGGAATATTGGCAATAGCGTCGCGAATGTTGTTCTTCAGGTGATCTATGGTTCGTGGTCGATCGACATAAACAAGGGATTTCAAATAACCCCATAAAAAAAAATCACATGGACTCAAATCCGGAGAGCGCACCGGCCATGGGAGATCGCCTCGGAGAGAGATGAGGCGGTCACTTAATTGTTGCACAACAGCCAATTTATAGGGATGAAATTGAAGTTCTTCATGGAGAATTCGTCGAACAGTGGTGTCCGAAATTCCCAGAGCAACTGCATGTTTGCGAGCCGAACGCCGGGGAGAACGCAGAATTGACTGCCTCACTCTTTCCACAGCTTCCGGTGTTCTGCTGTTCCGTTGACGTCCATTTCTGGGTTTAGCGACACTTCCACACTCCTGAAATGAGTTGACCCACGACAGAATCGAATTACGGCCAGGAACGAGTCTGTGAGGAGGAATTTCGGAGCGAGCGCGAAAGGCACGTTGCGTAGCAACAACTGAGCGACCGTTACAAAAGAAGCTCTCGACGGCGAAGGCCCGCTGCTCTCTAGACCACAGCATAATGGCAACTGACGAGAATGGGAAACAAACTTGGGGACGTCCCCCTCCAGATGCGCCCCCTCCCGCCCCTCTACCTGCCCAACTCAACGGTCGGGAATTTTTTCAAATAAGTAAGTTTCTCTGGCGCACCCTGTACTAGAGCGAACCATCAAGGAGTAGGAGTGTCCCAATTCCTAAACAAAGACATTCGCTTAAAGATATACTGCTTTCCTTGTCAGGAATTCGCTGATTGGCTCATGTTGTTCTATTAATACTGAAAACACAGACTACGTTTACACGCACTGGTAAAACCATTTTAGTTAAAATCGGTGTTGGTGTCAATTTTTACATGGTCAGGCATATTTTACCGCCACTAAACATAAAATAGCTTCATAAAACCCGAACGAAATATTGCCAATATAAAACATAAAAGATATAAAACTGCTTGTTGTATAAAACATTCCTTGATATATAAAAAAGGTGAAATAAATTTTGAGGTTATAAAATTTACAAAAATGGATGCTGCATCATGATACGGAATTTGAAAAGAAATGTTTTTTGTCATTTCTTAACTTTATAAAATGTCTAAAGTTGGTAACACCGAATTTTTATACGTAAAACCGATTGAAGATTGCTTACATGGCTTTCTTAAAACGGTTTAATAACGCCAAACCTCTTTCTGAAGAGGTTTGTATTTACTAAAACGGTTTTAATAATATCGGTATTAAAGATGTTTACACAATATCTAATATCAATTTTAACTAAACCGATTTTACCGGTGCGTGTAATCATAGATTCTGCGTTTGGGAAGTACTATTAGCACTATTTGTATCATTCTGACTCACTCTTAGTGACACAAACTACAGTCTAGTTACATGATCCGGTGAATTATGTTTTCAGTTGAGATAGTACAATGTAGGAAAGAGTCCAAAAGACATGTATCCGTGTTGTCTTTTTTTTCTCCGTCGAGCCGCAGTTTTCTATAGTTTAATATAGAGAAGACGCGCTTCAGTATGTTATGGTTTCTGATGAGTTGAAATTTCTTATTCCTTATTGCTTGTTCCTTTCCATTATGTATAAAGACCTGCGCATAATAGAGGAACAGAAATTATAGATATTAAAATTTCAATCTATCAGAAATCGTGTAATTCTAATGTAATCGGTTTCTAATAGGTTGAAATCTTAATATCTAATATCTAATATCTTAATATCTTCCTGTTTCTCTACTGTGCTCAGACCCTAACAATAAGATATACCGTAAGAATTAGTTAATCAGAATTAAGAGTTCAAAAGAATTCACGACTCTGAAAGTATACACAGGGTATTCAAAAAAACTCCTATGATCTCCTATGATCTTCAAAAGCACACACTTTCAAGGAAAACCCGAATAAAAATTGCAGAGGTCAAAAAGATCTATTTATTGATATTATTTTAGTTTGACCTTAGATGGCTTCGTCAAGATTAGATCAAAGTCATATTAATTTTTTTAAATGAAACACCTCGTTTTTCATTGCATATTTTAATAGGATTTCTAGAGAGCTTTCTAAAACACTATAATAAAATATTTTTTCATAAAGTACTTTTTGAGTTATAATGCTTGAAAGTTCTCGTCGGCATTAACATTGCTCAAACGATGGTTAAAACCTCTTGAATGTTGTTTAAGATTATGACTTGGAAAATATTTATCAAGATCAAGGCCATTGGAGATTGTTCCGCTTATTTTCATTTCTACATATAAATAGTTCACATAACGTTGACATTCTAAGAAAGAATTTGGAAAAAAGGCATAGTTATTGCATACAAAAACGTACATTGCGATATCCTGATATTTCTTCTTTGATAAAATATGCTAATTCGTATGTACAAAGAATTTTCTATAAATTGATTAGTTTAGCGACAGGACAAATGTATGTATAAATACATTCTACCAATTATGGCTTGCCGCATATATATCTATAAAGACATATTTATTCTAAAAAACGAATTTATTATTGCTGTTAGATTTATTTTAGATTCAACCTTTTTTACCTTTAATAATGTAACTTACAGGCAGGTGTTCGGCACTCCGATGAGTTCACCGTTATCTCCGATAACCACCGACATTGTAATGCAAGATCTAGAAGAAACAGCACTTAAAAAATTGTCAGTATAACCTTTGTTTTATTTTAGATATGTGGACGATATTCTTCTTGTGCTTTCATCTGATACTATCAATGACAATACTTTAAATATTTTTAACTCTTTACATACGAGATTACAGTTTACGTTGGAGGTTGGTACAAATGGCAGATTAAGTTTTCTTGATACAATGCTTGTTATAGATAATCAGAAAATTATATTTGACATTTATCATAAAAAGACGTTTTCCGGAAAATTCCTTAATTTCCATTCAAATCATCCTCTTTGCCATAAAAAAGGTACTATCATCAGTTTCATTGATAAAATTATCCTATTGTCACATCCACGGTTCCAACAAAAAAATTTGATAGAGGCTATTCATACTTTTTTAAACAACTGTTATCCTCTTTCCTTTATTTTGTCTACAATTGAACGTAGATTAAAGTTTCATATACATAATAAGGATATTACACATTATTCACGTGAGAAAGACAAATATTTTACGATTCCTTATGTCAAATCTATTTTTGAAAGTTTCCTTCCCATTTCTAGTATGTTTCATTGTAAATTAGCCTTTTCTATTCCCATCACATTAAAAAGCTTTATAAAGAGAGGAAAAGATAAGCTTGATTTCCTATCCAATCAGAACGTTGTTTATAAGATCTCCTGCGATGATTGTGAGGCGAATTATGTTGGTCAGACAAAAAGAAAATTGAGTACAAGACTACGCGAACATATCTCTGACATTAGAAAAAATACGGGTTCTCTTACTGTCATAACTGATCATCGAATTAATTGTAATCATAATTTTAAATGGAACGATGTGAACATTCTAGACTGCGAATCTTCTTATAATGAGAGATTGGTGTCTGAAATGATTCATATTAAAAAACAGAAACAGGGTCTTAATAGACAAAATGATATAGAATCTTTACCTGAAACCTACTCACAGATCATCCAATCTTTTTCTCCTTCTTAACTGCTTTCCTTCCTTATCTATCTTTTTATCTCCCTACTTTCTCTCCCCTCTATTTTATTTTCTCCTTCTTATGTTCCCCTTCTTTTTTAGTTTTCCATTTCAACCTTCCTGTCTTTATATGTCATATTTCACTTTATCTCTTAGCTTCCTAGAGAGATGATCAATTTTGATTCCCATCGCATTGTCTAATCAATAATATACTATTTTGACACACATACTAAGGTATTTATTCTTATTTTATTGTACTAAACTCATTATACATATACAATGAATGACGGTACTTTACTCTTTCTCTATCAACATTAATAATTCTTTTGTACATGTCTCATAATATTAAAAATAACTTTCGCGTCTTTCTATTAATTTAATTTTATTAATTGCGATTTGTTTTGTACCTTTCTTTTATTATTTGCGACTCGATTGTACTTTTCTTATTTTTTTATTTATTCCGTTCGTTAATTTATTATTACAATTTGTACTTGCTAACAGAAACATGTTCGTCCTTTTGCACACGCACAGTTCGGAGGAACACATTGGTGTCAACAATCGTTTATTTGGTTTTCTCTCAAATTGGAGCGAGTTTTATAGTTGATATTGCGTCCGTATGCGAATTTTATTTAATTTCTATATATTTTATCTACGTTATATTTATTTTTATCTTGTTTTCACATTGAAAATGATCCAACAGGGATCGAAACGTTTGTTCTTGTTCACTTACTGACTGTTAAATTATATTTTACGTTTTTTTAATTTCATGACATTTTTTATTTTATTTTTTAACCGTTTAATATAGATTGTTATTTTGTTGTTTGATTTTTAGGCTCGTAGCCTAAATTCTTTCATTTATTCATATTTTATTGCATACAAAGGTATACATTGATATTCTATGTATATCATCACACTTTTTTTAAAATAAAATATAATATATACAATACGTATATATTGTATAAAGAATTTTTTATAGATTGATTAGTTCAACGACAGGATCGAATGTACGTACAAATATATTCTATAAATTGACTATTACGACGACAGTTGTCATAACACGTCAGGATATCAATGTATACTTTTGTATGCAATAAAACATGACGGTTTGCAAATATCATCAAAACAGTCAACTGATAAATATATATATGTGTGTGTGTGTGTGTGTGTGTGTGTGTGTGTGTGTGTGTGTGTTTGTTTGTTTGTTTGTTTGTTTGTCAACGACGCTATGCAATTCGTATTCGTAAAATCCTTTAGCAATAGGCTTTCCGCAAGAATCTTCCAGAAGATATTTCACTGCATTAGTTTGTTGCACTTTGATAACTCCGTGCTCCAATTCGGCGTGTAACCTTTATCAAAGATTGTCTTGAATTTGCTCACACGTACTGAATCACTTTGTATCGCGCGGGTGCTGCAATCTTTATGCGATTGTAAAACTGTAGTTAAGAGCTTGTGACGATCGCGGGTGTAACGTCGATGGGAAGTATACCTATAGTTCGATGTTTGCGCGCGTTGTAATTTGATACGAGACTCGACAGGATGTCGATCCATTTGTAATTTCCATTGTGCATAAATTGTTTCCACATGTTCTTCAACATTCATGGTTGAACCGTTCGATGACCGAAGCCTTCATTACGGAATACGTAGAATAATGATTGATATTGTGCTTCTTCAAGAAGGTTTTGCACATCCGAGTTGTAAAATTCCTTTCCTCTGTCAGTATGCAAATTTTTCGGATATCTTCCATCGTCTCGAATTATCTTTGCGATCGCCTTTGTCACTTCGTTCGCGCTCTTGGCTTTGAGTGGGTCGGTTCATGCGTGCTTACTCAGCATATCGATAACGGTGAGAATGTAGTGGTAACCCCTGTTGAATCGGACGCATCTCGACCACATCCGCCTGCCACAAGTCATCCATGTACTATGACGTGTCTTTGCGGAAAATTTCTTCTCGCCAGAGCGTGCAATTCATCAACAGACGTGCAATTCATCACCAGCAGACGTTTCTCAGACATTGCGGATAATTATTTGGCACGATGCACTTCTCGAATCATCTTTTCAAGTTCATTTAGCATAACCTGCACATTATTTTGTAGGCTGCAATCTTTCTCTCGATTTCATTCAGATAATCTTTCAAATCTTAAATACTCTGCTGCACGTATCGTTTGTTTGCTGCGTCAGCATCATCCATAAGTAATACTACTCGTCGAATCTTGCGCGACTTTGCGTTAAAGTCGACTACGACCATGCAAACAGCGTTATCACGCACGTAATTTCTGAGCAATCCACGCCATTGATAATGCGCTTCCTCTTCATTCAAGCGATAGTCCAAACTTGTTGATCAGCATTGCGATGTCAACTGAATGACGTGTGTAGAACGAGGTTAATTTATAATTAGGCCGGCTTCGCGAAGTTCTTCGATAATCGATAGAATCTCATTGTCCATTGTGACTCGCTTGGCGCGAGGCCTCGAGCAATCGCAGACGACCCACAATTTCATTGGGATCGTCCCAATGGATATAGTCGATCTTGTTATCATTTAGTGTCATCGTACGCGGTAAATCCACTCTTTTGTTTATTTCTGTTCCAACTTTTTTACCCAACATCAATGGCGCTATTATGTTCTTATACACAACTTGTATCCCTTATTACTTGATTACTCAGGCTATGACCGTGCCGATGAATATTTGTCGTAAGCAGAATGCTCCTATAGGATCTGTACGTCATTATCCGTACAGATACTTTCATTGGGAAATTTCATGAAAATTAACTCGTATAAGTTCCATCGTATTTTTTCCCATCTATAATTATATCATCGTTTTTGTGCAAGGTGATACATTTGTCACCAAGCATCGTTCCCTCGTCGCTGAAACATACTTCATACACAATGTTGATGGCATTCTTACCACTCAGGACCGTTTTCAGATATTTTTGTCCCAACGGACCATAGTTTGTATGCAGCTTTCTTGCCCCTCGGATGTTTGAAGCAGGTGTGGAATAGATGTTACGAGCGGAAATTTCGAAAATTTCTTCGACGGTGGGAGCGTGGTCATACAATAAATCGCGCGGTTGTATTATTTCAGACACTTCGTTCAAAGTGGTACGGTTTTCGATGATTTTGACTCAACATTGATTTCACAGGCGTGGAAGCCTGTATAGGATTGTCATACAAAGCACTCGGTCATTTTCTTTTGGGTTTTGATTCCTCGTCTTCTCCCGAAAAGAATGTTTCATGTCATAATCCTTGGACGATTCAACAGTGTTTTCAACAATCTGTTTCAATGGATCGATAATAGATTTGAAGTGCCTCTCCAATACGATATTCTCCTCCATTTTACCAATCTTCAAAGCGCGATACTTTTTTGCGAATCGAATCGCTTTCTCCTTAACTATTTCTCCATAACTATATTTCGCAATCTCCTTAACTATTTTTCACGATCTTTGTTATTGTCCATGTCAACGTATCGAGATCAACTGATCACATCACGGTATTGCAAAGTCATTAAATCCTTTTCTGTATCGCTCATCGATAAGCGCACTGTCCTTGTCAATCACTAGAAATCCATACTTTTGCTGCCAACATTTACGACATAAATCGCAGAAATCCTCATAGGACACATCGGTATTCATCGTTGTACACGCGTTTCAGATTGATATCCTGTTTGAACAGGATCAACAGATACGCATTGTCGCGTATAAAGTGCTTCGGTATCTTTGCGTACGTCTGATAGAGATAGAAGCAGTCGACGTCCGCGTGTCGTCCCATTGCAAAGTACTCTCTTATCGCGTCTTCCTTGTAGCATGCCACGTCATCAAAAATAAAAATGGAATTCGGAAGCGCCTCGCTCAGTGGAATGACGTCGCTATTATTGGAGAATGTAAAATAACCGATTTCCTTGAACGGTGCTAACAAATTCGGCAGACATCGATATTTCGGTTGTGTAGTGATTTGAAGTATACGTACACATTCTCGAATCATACGGTGTGCGGACTTTCCAACAGACTTATCAACACGTGCCGCAATTTGACGGTCCACAGATGACAACACATATAGATGCCGGTAGCATGTCGCCATGTTTGCGCGTCTCTTTATCGGTTTGCACTTTGCCGTCAAGATTCATCACTTTGATTGTGCGCGACTGGCGTACGTATCGCATATTTTCTCTTTCCACAAAATACTGAAAACGATATCGCGAGCGGGCCTATTTATAGAGCGTAGAGCGAAATCGATAAGTAATCATAATGTTTCTCATCGTGTCGGATGATCTGCACAGTTTAACCTCAAAAGAATTGGAATACATACCGATGATTGTATTACTGCGAGAATTTGAAAATTGCATAGATCTGTTGTGGAACACATTACCAGATATATACGCGCAGATTCGAAGATACGATACTGTCGGTGCCTGTAGCATTACAATTTACTGAGTCATCAAACGCATATCGACGGCCCGGTGCCTTTGATTAAAAATTGCAGCGAATGTCGTTGAAAAGTTCGTTAAATCGTGCGATAAACATGCTTCCTTTCGAACTACATATTCCAGAATATCAGTTTTGTGGTCCGGGAACGCGATTGGAGAAGCAAATGGCTTGATGCCACAAAGAGGTGATCAAGGAATTAATTCATTGGATGCTGTGTGTCGCAAGCACGACATAGCGTATTCGCACAGCAACGATTTTGCTGAACGACACGCGACTGACAATATACTCGCCGAGAAGGCGTGGAAACGTATTACTGCGAGTGATTCGGCTCTCAGAGAGAGAGCCGCAGCCACAGCAGTTTGGGCAACTATGAAGGCCAAAATAAAGTTTGGTATGGGTTTTAAAACAAGGAAGAAGAAGAAGAAGAGCAAGCGGATACTTCCGATAGCGAAACGCGGTGACACCAGTTCTACCGCTGCTCGGCATTCTTGGGTCATTGGTCGGCGGGAGTCACCAAGGCAATAAACGATAACAAAGCGGCGGAGCGTCAGCTGGAAGAACTGCAACTGTCATAATCGCGCCATGGAAGGCCGCGGCGTTTATCTCGCTTCCTACAAGCGCGGACAAAGTATCGCGCGAAAAAAAACGTCGATGAAATGTTAAAAATGGCGAGGGGAGTAACTATCGATGTACAATTGCAATAACTTGCGAACCATATGCGCATTCCATATTTTAGAGGCATCTTTATGCTTACTATATTATCGATCGAAGGAGTACGTTAAAACGAGAGAATCGTAAATCTAAACATTGCCGAGGGACTATTGCCTGGTACGCATTGGATAGCGAAAAGAGGGAATCGCGTCATGTACTTTGATAGTTTTGAATCTTCGATCGCCAAAGAAACTTGAACGGTATCTGGAAAACAGTGTAATCGAGTACAATCGCACGCCTCATCAACGTTACAGTCAGAACAATTGCGGGCAGCTTTGTCTACAGTTTCTACGAACGGTTGACAAGCAATTTAATGACCGACATTACGCTGTTTAACTCAATGCTCATTTGAAACATGTCGCTGACGTTTACGCTGACTGGTAAGAGCAGCGTCCTCGCCGTGAGCTACTTTCCAGTGATAGATTTTGGTGACGGCGATTACGAGCTCGGTCTGACGGACTTTGAAATATACTATACTCTTGCCAATGTAAATTCAACAAACAACAAGTTTTACTATAGCAACGAGGAAATTGTCATTCACGAAGGTTTGTACCAACTGCGTGATATAGAGCGATATGTGAAGCGTGAAATTTTACATTCTCACGATGAGAAGGGCAAGGAGGATAAAGAGTTCTCGCTGGTTATTCGCGCCAACAACAATACGATGAAAAATGAAATCAAATGCGCCTATCGGATAAATTTTACAAAACCTCATAATATTGGCTCGCTGCTGGGATTTTCGCGTGCTGAAGCCACGACAGTGGCACGAATCGACAGTGCCGATAAATATCATCAACGTAAATATCATATGTATCGAGTGCAACGAGATACAGCAACAACAGATGCGTGCACACAATACACGAATTTTTGCCGCCGGGATATAAAATATCGGAAAGGCCGACGCAGATCATTTACTTTCCGATCGTTGTACGGAGCATTACAGATCTGACAATTCGCGTGGTGGACCAAGACGATTGCTTGATTTTCGCGGAGAAGAGATCACAGTTAGTTTGTATATACGGCAATGCTAACGTGAGATGCCTGTGTTGAACGAACAACCGAAACAGACGAGATATACCCCTGGAAAGACTACACCTGGAAAGAAACTCACTACATCCAACGTTGCATTCTTAAAGTCATTGGGTTTCATCGTATGAAATGGCTGATATCCTGAATATTACTGATGAGCCGATCTTTGATGACAGCATCGTCAAGATTGAGATTCACACGTACAATCCGTACGCCAATATTATGTTTGGGCATAGCGACGGATACCCATATAGCAGCAGGATTTGTACACATTGCCATGCGACAGTTTTCTCTCAATCGAAGGAAGATTGATTGAAGAAGAAAAACGATCAAATGTCGACGACACTTGGAAATAATTGCGTGGCGTTCATGTTTGATGAAATTCGATATAAACTCAACGGTGTGGAAATTGATCGCAACAGAAACATTGGAATTAGTACCATCAAGAATTATGCGTCAATGACATAAGACAAAGCTTTGATTGCCTTGCAATGCAGGATGGAATTCTAGATCCGATATGGAGGAAGGATACTTCAATTTTTGCGTGCCGCTCCACATGCTGTTGGGCTTTTGCGAGGATTACAAACGCGTGGTCGTCAACGCTCGCCACGAATTAATTTTGATACGATCGCGCAACGATTACAATTGCTTGGTGGGAAATTCTGTGACGGAGCCTGAAATTGAATTATTCAAAGTGCAGTGACGGATGCCTCACGTTGCGTTATACGAGATTAATAAATTATCAATGCTGAGCATTGGAAAGCGATTGTTATCTGAGCATTAGTTTTCGCTCGTGGGATTTGTACGAGTATCCTCTGTTACAGAATACAACTAAGCATTCAAGGCTATCAAAACGACGACTCAACTTGAGAAGCCGCGATATGTTATCTTTGTTCTGTTTGTTGACCAGTCGAAAGAATATCATGTCACGAGATGTTAGTGTGTTCGAGTGTAATTACGATTGTAATTTAAGTAACGTGAAAGTATATCTAAATTCAGAATTTTATCGGTACGACGATTTAAATCTGGATTTTGGCAAAAAGAGATACGCCGTCCTGTTTGATATATATGCGCGTTTTCGTGGATCTGCAAGGATTCGTCGTTAACAAGAAATTTATCGTTAAAGAAATAGCGGTGCTGAAACAGGGGACCGTTCTCACACATTACATTTTTATGAGTCCCGTGCCATGGAAATGTTTGACAAGATCCGACAAGTCTTGCGCTTCCTGGTTGAGTGCTTATCATTATGGATTACGATGGGAGAACGGGATTGTCCCATATAGCGAGGCGAAACGCCTGATCACGGCTGCGATATTTGAAGATGATGTTGTCGTGTACGTCAAGGGACGTGAGAAATGAACGTGGCTGTGGAACTTGCTTCTAGATGAGCGAGAACGCATGTACATCGAGACCTTGAATGCAGTTTACGAAGACATGGAACCTTTAACTAATCTGGATGATTGTAATATTATACGACGTGGAAAAGAAACGTGCAAAGAATTGTGCTTTGCAAAATGTATTTAAAATATTTAACTGGTGTTTGCGACACTAGGAAGAATTGTAAGATTTTTTAAATAAATTGTATGTTATCTCGCATTAATATGTTTTTCCGCTACCCTAACCAGTAGGCATGTAAATAAATATATATACATATATAATATATATATATATATATATATGTATATAAAATAGATGGAGTTGAAAATGGATTGATAACAATTTGTTATTAGTTTGATAGCTGTTTATAACTGTTAAATATCAGTCTGATAGCTGTTTATAGCTGTTAAATATCAGTCTGTTAGCTGTTTATAGCTGTTAAATATCAATCCGATAGCTGTTAAGATTAGTTTGATAGCTGTTAAATATTGTCTGATAGTTATTCAATAGATATACGTTTAATTGCGCTTCAATACAAAGTACTGCAAGCGACAAAAATGCTGAGGTAAAATTTTTCGAGCGCGACGTCTTCTCGTATACATTTGGCTGACGCTTTTATTTGAGGCACTATGCTTTTTGCCACTGATATATTGATTATGGCTATCTAATAACTGATGATCTAATTGTAACTAATAAATGCTGAAGTTTATTCGTGGAATCGTTCGAACGCGTGATATATTTTTCAGCTGAGGTATAAACTTTTGCCTTGTAGAGCGTTGTACTTTTCTTTGTATTAAGCAGGGTAACTTGCTCAACCAAATCGTGCTTCATGTTGTCACTTGCTCGAATTGATGTTATTTGATTAAATCTTGTCATTTTTTATCATTATGTGCACTATTTTTGTTAATGATACTAGACATCTCGTGCCCTGAACAAATTTTAAATTACGCTAACAAAGCAGCTATACTTTGATGAAACTGCAAATGTCGCATTTTGCAGGTGATGTATCAAATTATATTGATGATGATGTCATCGTCAAAATGTATTAATGTTCTTAAAAAAATTTCGTATATTACGCTAACAAAGGAGTTGTATATTAGCTGATATTGCACTATTTGGCAATACATTTGTATCAATTTATATTCATGATTATTATTCTTAAATTGAAACGCTGACAAGGTTATATTGAAACTTGCAAATTTGCTGACATTGCAATTTGCGATGTCAGATTATATTTATGTCATCATCAGATGTCTCTAAAAATCTTTTGTTATAAAATCTAATGTTATAATCTCTGTTTGCATTTTTTATGTCATTGACCGGAAATGATTGTATAAATATCCTCTGCGAGGATTTTTTGCGAAAAGTTAATCTGTTTAAAATGCCTAACCGTAATTGTTTACCGCTCCCGCATTTAATTCGTAACCGGGAACTTGGTTTCCGCAATGTGTTAACACGCATTAATACTTGGTGTTCAAAATACCAAATAGAGCATTAGGGTTACATATTAGTAAAAACGTTTAGTAAAATGGAAATGAGATCTGAAATTCATATGTGTACTAGGCACGTGTGTTACATTTAATTTTATATCTTGGCGGAGACCTATGTATATTACCGACCTGCATGTCTATTATCCGCCGAATTTTAGGGCTGAAGATTCTCTCTGTGATTCTTCTGATAATGATGAACAAATTACTGCATAGCAAGACATGGATTCATACGTTCAACCGTAAGTATTTCATTTATATTTTGTGAAAAATTTTTCTTTTTAGATGGCTTATTCGTTTGTTCTTCTCTATTACAGTGCACTTCACATACAATTTGTGAGGCGACATTCACAATTTGTTGGAGCGGAGGAGATATTAAAATATGAAAAATATATATGTAAAAATAAATAAATATGAATTAATCTGGATTAATTCTGTTCAAAATTATTTATTCTCTCTACCATTCCTTTCTATCTCTGCGGTATTGTATTACGCGCTTGTCATCACGCGCGACACCATCGCACGCGACTGTATCATGCGCGACCTTATCGTGCGCCCTCTAAAATAATAATATAATTCGACTAAATAAAAAAATATTTCTGCATAAATAATCGCATGTAATAAACATTGAAAGAAAGATTACATAACAAAAAGATAGCGACACTTGAGAGATGATAAGTATACATGTTAAGTATACATGGCATGTATAGTGTGTGCGGTGGGGGCCGCATTCGGGGGCGGCGACAGGGACAGGCGGCGGCGGCGGCGGATCGCGACCACGTGCCACGTCTTCACCGCGACACGGACGCAAGTTTCCGCTACATAATTTCCCGCTACGTAATTTACCGCATTCGGGACATCCTCGTCCTCCCTCGCCTAGTGACGTCATCCACTCCCCTCTCCTCGCTGTGACATCACTCCCTCCCCCCCGCGACTCCTCCCGGGAGTACTCCCTGCTCCTCACTCCCCCTCGGCGCTCCTAAATTAGAACTCGCCTACTCTTACTAATTTAGATTCAACTTATTTCCTTTTTGACAACACCATCTATAAACAAAATTTTGGCACACCCATGGGCTCTCCGCAGTCTCCCGTCATTGTCGACTTGGTATTATAAAAATTAGAGAGAAATACTTTGATGTTGTTTGATGAGCATGTGGTTTCTTATTATTGATATGTTGACGATTTGTGCGCTGCGGTTTCTTCTTCCAAAATAGATTCATTTTTAGAACACTTCAATTCCATTCTCGCCTTCAATTTACATTGGAAATAGGTAATGATTCATTAAATTTTTTTAGACGTTACAATCAAGATTATTGATAACCAATTAAATTTTGATTGGTACCACAACCGACTTTTTCGGAGAGATTTCTCAATTTTTTTTCAAATCATGCTCTCTCACAAAAAAAACGAATTATCATTGGTTTAGTAAATCGAGCTCTTTTACTCTCGAACTCTGAATACATAAATACAAAATACTATACAAAACTGAAATACTGAATACTATACAAAAAATTTGACGATGATAATTGAAATGTTATTACCGAATGATTACTCTCTTAATTTTATTTTTGAAATAATTAATAACAGAGTCAAATGCATTCTATGAAAGAAGACTAATAGATATAGGGTGCGTCATCAAAATCCGGACAAATCAAACAATTTTAACAAAATGTTTTTAATAAAAAATTAAATATTACAAAAAATCCTTTTACATGGCACTTGGGGATCCCTGTGGAATAAAATTATTCGCCATTTTATATATCCCCCATTAGCTTGAACGACGACCTCTATTCTCGGTCTGAAGCGTTCGCACGCACTCTGAAATGTAGCGCTGTCCATGCCAACGAATGCTGCCTCAATAGCGGTCCTTAATGACGTCACATTGGGATGCCGAGACTTGTTTGTGATCCTTTCAACTACGCTCCATACGTAATAGTCCAAGGGATTTAAATCTGAGCTGTTGGGAGACCAGAATGGGAGCCGAGGCGAACAACTCGGCTTGTCCTGGCAACCTCAGAGAGCATTTGTCATATTTTTAATATATGATATTCATGTTCTGATCATATTGACATACGTATTTATTTGAAGACTTAATAATAATTATCTTTAGCCGGACATTAAAATACTGAATTATCTTTTCAGTTGTAATATCAATTATTCTGGTCGCCACCTTGTTCGACTCTTAACAAGGAAGGTAGAGTACCCCTCTACCTTCAACCAACCCTTTTAGGTTATAGCTGTTTGCTGAGGTGACTCGTGTGTCCAAGATTATCGGATTTCCAATATATCCTTCCCTCATGTATGATTTGTAGGCTCTGGATAATGGATGTGTCTCTCATAAATGACGAGACGTGTACACAGTGCGACAAATATGTTCCCGGACACACATCTCAGCAACTAGTGGCGACATCTGTGCGTTCAAACATGCATTTTAAAGGTTGAACATTTTGCAATCCTCTGTCAAAGTTTCATTCATTTTGGTTGACATATAACGAAGATATGACAGTTCTCTTATCTTGGCGCCTATTTTTCCGCTTTAATGTTTCTTTGTGTGGTCGTACAAAAGTTAATTGCAAATTGACCCTAACCTCCCCCACTATCGTTTTCCTTTTGTTCGTAACAATGACTACTATTAGCTATTTTTTTTCCTCAGGTTCTAAGAACGCTTGAGTCCCTTCTTCAACAAAGTGTGCAACTTCTTTTTGAGGCGTCCTTCGCATACAGCCTTAATCAATTTACAGTCTTTTATACAGACGACTTTAAACATAATGTAAGCACGTCTTTCTGCGGTGCGCAGGTCTCGACTTCTGTTCCTGGATCTCACCTATCCTAGCGGCATAACTCAGCTAATTGTCTCCCCCCCCCCCCCCCCCCCCCCCCCGCCGCCCCCGCCGCNGCACGAATGCAGAAGAAGTCAGAGACGTGAGGAAGATTCTAGTAACTTTAAGAATCAATGCAGACAAGATTTCACCGTATTATCTCCTCTCTACTTTGAAGGCAGAAGCTATTCAAAAAAGAAGAAGAAGAAGAAGAAGACACATACGTACGTACACCGCACACACATATATGCACACGTATACGCATTAACACATAGACCAGTATTCATAGTCAGTCTTATATTCAAAATTGTCTTAAGTTCTGTTTTGCGGTGTCATGTACCAATCAGGTTGCATTAGTGTTTTAAGATATTGCTTAAAACGATTTTGAAATAAAAACCGACTATGAATATCAACCATAATGGATTAAAATTGGTCTAACTACCTTACTGAAATCGATAACAAATAAATCGCTTTGTCATAATCTTTTCCTAGTTTAGTTAACAAATTTCTGCATATAGTTTCGCTTCCGTCTAATCTCCTTTTGTTAAATATTAAATTATAAACAAATGGAAATAGATGATGAATAAATCGCTTCTTATCTTATTTTAACTTAGTTAATAAATACCAGGGTATTTTGTTTTCATCTAATTTCTTTAAATATTAATAATGTTAAAGCAGCAGGAAATTAAAAATAGTTACTGTAGAGAAGTCATAACGATGACTTGATTACGTAAGTGCGATTAGCTCAGCGTTAGTGTATTAGATTATCTTTCTAGGGCGCTTTCTATTACCTTCGCAGATCACTGGTTCAAATCTCACCAGTGATGTGTTTTTAAAATTAATTGTAATAAATAAAATTGAATATACAGTGTCCCAAAATAATCGCTATAATCACTTATAAGTGTTTAATTGATTGTTATTATTATCAAAATAACCAAATATTTCATGAGCAGGTAGAGCGGATTAAACTGAGTCGAAAACTCCTCTACCATTTTATAATTTTTACAATAGTTAAAAATATATTAATTACTAAACATTAATTACTAAAAATTATCCAAAAATTGTTTATCAGTAATTTTTTACTCAAATACTATCAACTTTACATTTTTTTTTTTTTTTTTTGGTAACGGAGGGGAAATGCCTGACGCATACCCCGGGCCTCGGGGGAGAGCCAGAGTTATGTGGGGCTTGCACCCACTAAAACCCCTCCGGGTGTCCTGCATAGGCCATAGCTGAGGGGCTCCCAGGAACGCGTGCAGCATACTTCTGGGAGCCCCTCCGGCCGGTCGGCTGTAGCCGACAATCTTTCCCGCCCGGGAGACGGCCCCGGGCGGTGCAAATGCACTAACTGCCCGAATCGGGCGCTGGGGGGGACACCACCCCCGCGCCCGCCATCCCGGTTGTTGTTGGGGGACGGGAGTTGGGGATCCCGGCCCCCGCCGGAATCCCCAGCCCCCCAAGGGGCGCCGATCTTAAGAGTCGGGCGTCCCTCATATCGTGGCGCCGCGAGACGTGCTCTCGCGGCGCATCCCCCGCGCGCGGCGAGGCAGAAACCCCGCCCCCGTCACGCAGTGCGACTAGGGGGCGGCGGCACTGCAACCCCGCGCGCAGGGGGGTTATCCATTGTCCGGCGGCGGTGTGACCCTGGGGTCGGCAGCTCGCCGCCGCATCACTGCACCCCGCGTCTGCGACGCGGGGCCGTCGATGATGAGGGGGGTGGAGGGGCCTCTGACCCCGTCCCCCCCATGCTCATCCTCGTCGTCCTCCTCTTCCTCCGTCTCCTCGGGTATAGGGGGAGGAGGTCGCCGCCGTTCTCGCCCCGTGGGGCGGTCCCGACGGCGAGTATGCGCGAGCCGTGACCCGGGGCGCGAGCGGTCCGACTGTACTATCAACTTTACAGAAAAACTACAAAAAAACATAATTGTTTATTTTTTTCTTATAGAGCTCTAAAAATTTTTTTAGAATTTTTTATCAACTTTTTAATATTGTATTTTCTTGTTTTTACAACATGAGAAAATACGGTATTAAAAAATTCTGAAAAAGTTCTGAAAAAATTCTTAGAGTTCTATAAAAAGAAAATAAACAATTTTTGTCTCTTACAATTTTTTTGTAAAGTTGATAGTATTTGAGTAAAAAATTACTGATGACTAATTTTTGGATAATTTTTAGTAATATCTTATTAGTTATTACGAAAATTGTAAAATGCTAGAGGACTTTTCGACTCAGTTTAGTCCGCTCTACCAGCCCAAGAAATATTTGGAGATTATTTTGGGACATCCTGTATACGAAACAGTGAAGACATAAAATTAAACTAAAAAAATAAAAAATATTATAATATTAATTGTATAAAAATAAAAAAAATTACTTTTTTCGCGTTAAAATATTGTTATATCTATATTCACTGACCACGATTCAAATCGGATTCAATCAGATTGGAATCTCTTCGTCGATTTCAAAACAAACGTTCATATAGGTTCTCTATCGATTATTTCTACATAAATGGATAGATTAAATCTGAATAGAAAACCGGATATCAACAATTGCGATTGATTCTTTCCATTCCTATGCATTTTTTTAAGCAGGATTAATTACAAGTTAACCACGAACTCGATCATTGAATTTTTATTCTAGAGCGGAAATATGAAAAATAAAAAGTTTCACGTGAACTCTACGATCATCTGCGATTTTGTAGGATCATGTAACTCTTTTGACTATGAAAATGTGAAATTCTTTACGTAAACATTTTCGCTGTGAATCGTGACGATGGAAAAGAGGAAACTTAGGGAATTAATAAATATACTTTCAAATTAAAAAAAAAATATAGTCTAGTCATGTTATTTGTAGACTGATTATTATTTCGAGAGATAGATTATTATGTTGAAATAAAAACAGACTACAAATACTGGTCCAAAGCCAGCACATATACAAGCTACATACATAATTATTATGTGTGAAAAGTTTCACATGAAATTACATGATTGACTCTCATGATAATGAAAAATTGGGTCTTACTTGCTCATTCTCTCGATATGTGTTGCAAATTTGAACGATAGTGTATTCTTACATCAGAAGCTGCAACTGTACGACGTTCCTTAAATGTAATATTTTCTGATTTGAATTTTGTATCGCAATATTTTTGCTCGTAGAACATATATAAAAAAGAAAAATAGAAACACTTTTATTATATAATTAAAATCCAAGTTATCAATTGAATCTACTCAAAATGATCGATTCTACCGTTATTGAAATCCGATAATCTCAAATGTTTGGATTCGTTGCGTGAACTATTGGTGCCATAAATTATTGGCATAAACTAATGACACTACCATGTCTCCTGATTTAGACTTTTAAGCAATACTATTACTATTATTTGCAAGAAAAGTTGGCTACAGGTTTCTTCAAGAGACGTGATCGAAGATGATTTTCACTTGTATTAAGATCCCTGCAGAACGTTGTATGCCGAGTAAGATATTTTGATAATCTGAAAGAATGAACAAATATGAATAAAATGACATGTACAAATTAAGATATAATCATGTTAAATTTATTAAAAATATTTTTGTATTTTAACAATACAAAGGTAGCAGTCTCGTTATTTTAACGTCAATATTTGGTTACAATTGGTCACTGACGTTATACGTCAATTAAGTGACGTGTATTCGATGTTAATTTTAATATGTCAATAAGTTTTTGCAATAATAACATGATGTAGACGTTAAATTTATCATATATGTATACATATGTAAATAACTATAATTAAAGAATTTATTATTACTTATATATTGGGTGAGTTTTTTAATCAGAGACTGCAAAATATCTGGAAAAATAAACATTGTACAAAAAAATTTTCCAAAAAAAACCCTCAATATTTTTGAGGTAGCAATTCCCGAAAATTGGTTAACCTTCGTCTTCTTCAAAAGAAATCCCCATGTTTTATTGCACATTGATGCTACGTTGAAGAAAGCAACTTTTATCTGAAATGTTTTTCGAATTATCGTAGATGTTTACGATAATTTTTTATCCGTTCTTAGCTTTACCCAAGATTAACGAGATGGGCGTGATGGAAATTATAATCTTTTCGAAGTGCTTATTTATTGCGCTATCAGAAATTGAAAAAAAAAAATTTATACAAAATTGACGTGTTTTTGTACGTAGAATCCGAATTTACAATAAAAACTAGGGGTTCCCATTTAAGATTTCAAAGTTACTCCCAGTCCCATCCCCAGAGGGCAACGGGAGGCGGCTAATTTTTGCGGAATAGAATTGCTCCTTCAAAAATATTGAAAGTTTATTTGGAACATTTTTTCGTATAATACTTATTTTTTCAGATATTTTGCAGTTTCTGGTTAAAAAACTTACCCAGTATATATAGGATGTTTCTAGAAAAGCCGTTTGAAATAGCTTGTTACTTATTGATTTTATCAAGAAATGTTTCAGATGAATTTTATGTATATATTCATATTTTCTAAAGTAATTTTGAAAATATATTCTATTTGCAGCAGCTATTAGTAATACAACTTTCATATAACTCTTGCAGATAGAAAACATTTGCATTATTGCAAGATGTCGGTCATGTGAGTAATTTAAAAAGTGTGTGTGCGCATTATATAAGGGCTGCGATACAGACTTTTGCATAACGCATAAGTGCACAAGAAAATCAACTAATCCTTCCTTTCCTTTCACTTCACGGAAAAGAAGAACTTTGATTGGTTGATTTTCTTATGCATTATGCATTATGCGTTATGCAAAAGTGTGTCGCGGTTTTAAGAATACGTTCCGAATAACGTATGAAGCGCATTATACAACATTTATCTCTGTTATTCATCGAATAATAAAAAAAGATAAAATAATACATTATGCACTTCATGCGTAAATATATATCCACACAAACTTTTATAGATACATAAACATATGTATAAAGAAAATTATCCAATCGCATTTCTCTTATAAAGTCGTACGTAAAATGTAATTAGATAATTTTCTTTATGCATACGTTTATGCGGCTATACAAATTTGTGTGGATATATTATAACTCGGAACGCATCCTAATAGCCGCAGCACAGATTCTTGCAAAATGCATAATACATAGTGCATAAGAAAATTAATCAATCAAAATTCTTTTCCGTGAAATAGGAGAAAAAGAAAGATTTTAATTGGTTCATTCACTTATATATTATACGTTATGCGTTATTTAACAGTCTGTGTTCCCCACTTTATAGACTTTCTACAATAAGGGTGCGATTATATGTAGCGCAGTAAGCGGCTAGTGACAAATAAATTTTAATATGAATTTTTTTAAATATATTGTATTAACTTATTTCTATGCACATTTTATCAACACTTATTTTTTCAACGAATTTGCTTAATAATTGCATTTAATTCTATTAAAGTGCTTAGTAATGTGAATTTGCTACTGGTCCGCACTATATGTAATAAACGAGAAAAGAAGCAAGTGACATGGTTTGCGCGGTTCCTATAGTTACTTAGTTAGTTTCTGTACCGCGGGCCGCGCACTACAGAATGTAATCGCACACTAAGTCATTGTTTAAGCTTTAAATCTTAAGTCGTAAAAAATTGACCAATCACAGTTGAATATGAGAAAAATAATTAACTATGATTGGTCAATTTTTTTACGGTTTAAGATTTAAAACTTAAATAATGACTTATTGTAGAAAGTCTATTATGCTTTGAATTTAATTGCTTACAAGATGTCAGATAACACATATCAGAAAGCATTATATGATTTCAGTTTAGAAAAGTGATAAAAACGTCATTAAGCTATTTAATTCACGTCATTTTGTTAAAATAACATGTTTGACGTTTCTAATGGCGCCTTTGGTTTGTGATTTAGGACCGTCAAAAACATATCATCATTTTTACGTTAATTTTGAGAATAAATGACGTAAAATTAGATATCATCATCACGTCATAATGGATGTCTGCTACCTGGGTATTCGTGCAGTAATATTTTTTAATACCATCGCCATATCTCATCTCGTTCACCTTCATAAATGATTCGTTAGACAAAGTGACTACATATCCGCTAGTTATCTTGATTGGTCTCATAGATCGTGTAATTATCACCAAAAAGGTTTTCATTAAATCAACAGGAAGCATCGGCCAGTCCATCTCGTAAACGGCGCTTCCAATTTCAGTACTCTACATATTTAAGAATAAACTGATTAAAAAATTTACTAAACCAGCTTTAAATCAGAGACCCGGAGCGAAAAGTATTTTTTGTTCGTGTTTAATAAAACATCAAATAAATAAAAAACTAGCAGTAACAGGACTCTTAATGTTTAAAATCCAACTAACAAGATATAAAAGGCTAACAAGAGTCAAAAAAACTTAATAAGAGTCAATAAAACTCCATTATTCGTTTAAAATAAGTATAATTAAAGATAAAAATAATAAATCGAACTGTAGAAAGTACAAAAGTTAAAACGCTAGAATACAAATACATTATTCGACCTTACATATTTCGACCTTATATTTAGGCTCTCTTCAAACGTACAAATTATTTTATTTCCCGGCGCAGTATAATACATTATTCAAAAATTAAGAAAGCGACTATTTCGTTACATAATCAGATAAGAATTAAAACAGAAAAAACGGAAAATTGCTCGTCAAATGATTGGTTGACCTATTACGAAAATTTCTTGTTGTTCTAGAGAGAATATAAAAAAAAACATAGAAACGTTATAAAGTAGAGAGAGAGTTATCAAAACTAAAAATATTTTTTTTTTATTTAGCACAAGCATAATATGTCTCTTTGGTAAAAACTCATAATCCAATAATTGAAAAAAACCATGTTAGTCTTATAAAAAAAAAATGTTAAATTTCAACGTCAAAAGAGATGAAAAAATTAATATCACATTATAACGTCCAATGTATAAAATAAAATAAAAAGCAGCGAAAAATGTCTAACGTTCTTGACGGATTCGATTGTACTGCGATAAAACTTGTTTCTAAGATGAATTCTTTTTTCAACGCGTTCAATTCGTTCCATCTTCGTTTACAATTTACCATGAAAGTTGGGGAGAATTGGTTAAATTTTCTAGATTGTGTTGTTTCTATTATCATTAAAGACAATCATTTGATGTTTGATTGATCATAAACCCACATTTTTGGGCAGATTTTTAAATTTTTTTTCTCTAACCATTCGATATCCTAAAAGAAAGGCATAATTTTTAGTTTACAGAGTTTAGTGGACAGAGTTCTATTGTTGTCGGATCCTGTTTTTCATACAAAAAATATTATTCTTATCATAAATATTTTGATAAAAAACGATTTTCCACTTAAGTTCATTTTTGATACCATTAATAATAAAATCAAGGATATCATTCGGAAAAAGATATCTAGAACTAATAATTTAGAGAATAATAAAGAATCTATTAATTCATTCATTCACCATGCCTTATGTATTGATTTTAACAGAAAATTTAAACAATTCAATAGAAATGATATCAAGGTCTCTTATTACAGTACAAACAAATTAAAGAAATTCATCAAAGTACATAAAGATACTTTGGACTCTTTCTCGAAATCTAATGTTGTTTACAAGATAAAATGTAATGACTGTGATGCATCTTACGTAGGATAAACGAGGAGAAAGCTGAAAACTCGGATTTCAGAACATCGAAATCATATACGTTGGAATACCAGCTCTAAATCGGTAATAACGGATCATCGATCGCAATTGGATCATAATTTTGATTGGAATAATATTCAAGTCTTGGATGAAGAACCGATTTATAATAAGCGTCTTGTCTTAGAGATGCTTAACATTAAAAAACAGAGTAATAGTCTTAATCTACAGACGGACACAGAAGGTCTTCACAAATCATACATTCCGATAATAAACAATGTTTGACTTTACCAAGTTTTATTGCATTACAGTTGAATCCGTTAGACGTTACAGTTGAGAACGTTAGACGTTTTTCACTGCTTTTTATTTTATTTTATACATTGGACGTTACACGCTTACAATGTGATATTAATTTTTTCATCGCTTTTGACATCGAAATTTGACGTTTTTTTTTATAAGATGTTTTTTATACACTAACATGGTTTTTCTCAATTATCGAACTATGAGGTGAGTTTTTACTAAAGAGACGTATTATGCTTATGCTAAATAAAAAAGAATTTTAGTTTTGATATCTCTCTCTCTTATAACATTTCTATGTTTTTTTATATTCTCTCTAAAATAACGAGAAATTTTCGTAATCGATCAACCAATCGTTTGACGAGCAATTTTTCGTTTTTTCTGTTTTAACTTTCATCTGATTATGTAACGAAACAGTCGCTTTCTTAATTTTTGAATAATGTACATATTATACTGCGCCGGGAAATAAAATAATTTTTTGTACATTTGAAGAGGGCCTAAATATAAGGTCGAAATATGTAATGTAAATGTATTCTAGCGTTTTAACTTTTGTACTTTCTATAGTTTGATTTATTATTTTTATCTCTAATTATACTTTTGTTAAATGAATGGAATTTTATTGAATTTTTTTGACTCTTATTAGTCCTTTATATCTCGTTAGTTGGACATCAAATAAGTGTTACGTTTTAATTTTGGTTGACTAGTGAAGAAAACTGAAATAACGTAAAAATTAAGTTTCATTAGTTTTTAACGGTTTTTTTAACAGTTATTCGTGCGGTAGGGATAGAATAGAGCGGGGCTAGTTGCGCATAAAGCAAGTTGGGCAAATGAAAATATCTAAATAACTAAAATATATTAAGTGTAGTAAAAAGAAATCCATTATTTTTCCAATAGATGGCTTTAGTAATCTGTATCTCGCAAAGCGAGATACGTCTATATTTGTAAGAAGATACAAATACAGAGATTATCATTCTTAATATAATATAATCTGTGTCCGGCTGTCAACAGCCAAACACGTGCCAAAAATTTTTTTGTTTTCATACATCAAAAGTGAAATTATCAGGTGAGTATTCTTTTTGGTCTACGTGGTAATCAAAGCAATTAAATAATAACAATCAAATGTGTTTTTTAAATATAAGTTATTAACGTATTTTTAACGTAACTTTAATGTTCAAGTTGTTATTTTATTTACGGTTTTTCAGTTATAAAAGAAGAGTTTCAGTCAATACTTATTACTATAGGGCTTGTTGGGCTCAATATCTCACAACTAATCTTATAAACTCAGCTGCTTAAATAAAATCTGTCTTTATCGATGCTTTTTATTCTACGATTATGTTAACGATTTATGTTAACGATTAAACATATAATATCGTGAAATTAAACATATATTTTGTGTTTAATTATTATTATAAACAGTAATACTTTTTTTTCTAATTTTGTTAATAAAGCATTTAAAAAGAGAGAGTATTACAAATTATTATTGTATTTTACGTAAGATGAAAATAAAAATTTGATTAATATACACATATTAATTTGTGTTTTTAATTATATGTAATTCTATTAAATAATTATTTTCGAAGCTCAACTTATCCTTCGAGAATGCTCAATATGCCCTATAGGTGGGGCATATTTATTCACTTTGTATCCTTACAATTAACGTAATTTTTTCTTATTTACAAGATATATTAAAAATTTATAAGCACTTAATTATTAAGCCAGATAAACATGTAATGTTTTAAAACATTTACCATTAATCTATCATAATTGTGTAAAGATTTATAATAACTTAAAGAAAAAGCAATAAAAACAATGAAGACAGATCAATATTAGAGCCAAATTCAGATAACTGTTTACCTTGTTTATTTTTTATTTATTTAAATTCATTTAACTATTTACCTTGTTGACACGAAGCACTATTTTGCTGCCTGGATATTTATATAATTAACTAATTCTGTCACAATTTTTTTCGAAGTGTTTTGTGTAATTTGTATTTCGTTTGAAATGCTTTGAGATAACTGCATTTTTTTCGTAACATTTTGAAGCATTTTATCACAGCACAATTATCACAAGGTTTTATTAATTGTTGATGCATCGTGCTTATCCGAAGCGCTTTAGCTTCTCTTGCTTTTATTACTTCTATTAGAAATACTTTTTAAGGAATAGCATATTGTGGATCTTGAGGAAAATGCTTAATTACATTTGTTTCAAGAATTTTTATCAAATGCAAACGCATTAACTTACGGTCATATCTAACTTCGTTAGGTTTAAAGTTAAATAATAATGACGTCGCAAAAGCTATGGCAAAAACAGCGCAATCATCACCATTCGGTTGACGTTGCACCTCAAGAAATTGGACAGGATTTTTATCAAAGTCATATGTTGGAAATAATATTTTAAAAATAACTCATGTTGTTTGTGCAATGTTTTATATAAAGAATCATATTTGAATATATTTTTTGTTTCATAAAAGCTACACACCCAATGTTCATCTGATAAACTTGATAAACTGTGTAATGTTTGTATATGCTTTGCGTCACTAGACACAGGTCGTATTGTATTTAATAATTGTATCCGCCATATTTCGACAGATCTATAATCGGAACAACTTGCTAGAAGTCGTTGGAAATGATCTATATGAACGTTCGTAAGCCAATCGCTTTGATCAACTATATTTTTATCGGCTGGCATTAAAATAATATCCTTTACTTTAACAGACATTTTATTAAAAATAAACAGTAAACTTTCTTATTATATTAACAATCAGCGCACAGCAACTTCTCTCTAAATCTGAATCAGTGATAATCACTGATATTAGTGCCAAGTATGCCACTGAATAATTGATGACTATCTACTGATTCAGATTTAAAGAGTTTTTTATCATATCGGCGCACAGAAACCGTACTTTATAGGCGCACAGCAACCTTATAAACTTTTATACTCTAACTATTTAGTTTAGGAACAAATCTCTCCTTCTTCCCCTTTTCTCTATCAGGTCTCTCCTCTGACTGAGCGCACCCTGCACAAAAAAATTACATTAACTTTATTATTAATCAGTTCACTGGTAATGACTTATAGCAAAAAAAAATATTGCCAAAATTGGTAATGACTCATATATAAACATACAGTAAATTCATATTTTAAATTTACAAAAAAGAGAATATTGCCCATCAACAAAAAAACAATACAAAAAACAAATGGTTCTAAAACGAAAAGTATTACAAAGGCTATTCGCCGGTATGTGCTCCAACCGTTTTTCGGCCAAGATATGGCGTAACGTAATTTTTTTTAGAAACAACATTTATTATTTTAAATAAATATGATCAAGTTTCATAATTAATCGATTGAATGCCAACATCTGGCTGCTATCAGTAGGATAAGTACAGGGATTCTAACCCACGGATACAGCAATCAACAGATGGCTCTAGTGTCGCGCAAGTGGGAAGGGCGAAGTCACAGATGCTGGGTTCGAGGGAGGGGGAAGTGCGTCATCGAGGTCCGTGTTAAAGAGGGAAGGGAGTTCCGTTCATTCTCTCTCTCTAACTCATTGTCCTCTCTCTCTGCTACCCAGTAGGATATCTTGTACCTTGTAGGATGCAGTTCTCTCTCTTCCATCCGTTGCAGTTCTATACTTATAATTTGCGCTCTCTTTTCTTTTCTTCTTTTGCACACAATTTTATTAAATAGAAATGGTATTTACGATTTTTAATAATATGACTTAAAAACTAATTATAATAATATTTTTATGAATTTTTAATAATATAATTTAGTAACATCAATTATGATAATAATTTTTAGTAATGTAGTACAAAAATGATCAAAACGCTTTCTTATCGACTAATTCAATACTTATTGAATAATAATAATTATATATATATAATTCGTACTGAACAAATTATTATTTTTAATTAAATAGATATGGTATTTATGATTTTTAATGATACGACTTAGAAATTAATTATGATAATATTTGTATGAATTTTTAATAATATAACCTATAGTAACACTAATTATAATAATATTCTTTTTTTATCAATGTAATACAAATGGCGCTTTCTTATTGACTAATTCAATACTATTACGAAGATATAAAGAAGAAGTAGCGAAGATACTAAGAACGAAATAATTTTAGAAGAAAAGAATATATATTTTAACATACATTTATTTATCATATAATGCAGTATGTACAATATCTAAATCATAGACTATTAGTTCACATTCTATAATAGAATTTTTATCATAAATTTTGTATAAAGTGTTTGCCGCATTGCTTTTATTAGTAATACAATTTTGTCTTAAAAATGACAAAATATTCGAATTTCTTATTAACATCGTGCGTATATTGACTCAGTTCATAAAATACATGTTCAACACATTGCTCAAGCTCAAATAAGAAAAGCACAGTTGATTTCATGTACAAACATGTACCATTTAATGTTAACTTCACGTTATTCATATTATATATTTTAACAAGTTCCACATTTAGATTTTGAATTGGTGATGATGATGGGACTGTTGACTGCATTAATCGCTCGATATCTGCACGCCTCTCGATAAACGTCTTCCACATAGCATGAGGTATGAACATGAGGTTGCCTCGATTATCACCAATTGCAATTTGCACATGAGATATAGATTCTATAACGATCTCAATGTCCAGAAATTTGTACGCTGTCGATGTCAATGCATATTTCCTCATCAAAATACGAGGCATGTAGCGAGGTTTCGAAGATGTACTAGACGATGTTTGAGAAAATGCGCTTTGAAAAAAAAAGAAAAATGTAAATAGATCTTACAAAAATACATAACGTATAATTCGTACGAGGCATGTCCAGAAAGTAAGTGTACTGAGGCTCTCACGGCCGGAGGGATTTTTTTTTCGACATGTTGGCTACATTGCCGTGTAGCCTGATTCCTCCCCTCCGCAACGAGACCGGTCCGAGATCAGTACGTTGAAAACTGTCGACGCGACAAGAGGTTTCGTGAAAAATGTCAATCCAATCTCCCGCCAAGTGCGAAATACGCAGCGTCATCCGTTATCTCGTTTGGAAGGGAAAAACTCCGGTTGAGGTTTATAATGAGGTAAAAACTGCATATGGTGATAAAGGTATGAATCGTACGAGTGTGTTCAAGTGGTGTCGCGAGTTTAAAAACGGTCGTACGTCTGTGCATGATGATCAGAGAAGCGGAAGACCTTCAATTCTGACTGACGACATTGTGGAAAAAATCGAAAATGCGCTCCGTGACGATCGCAGATTGACTGTGGATGAACTTTCTGCGATGTTTCCGCAAATCTCCAGATCTCTGCTACATGAAACCATCACAGAAACCCTCGGATATCGGAAACTATCCGCGAGGTGGGTCCCAAAACAGCTGACAGACCAACACAAGTTGAATCGAGTGGAGGCCGGGCAAGAGTTTTTGAGACGCTACAAACTCCATTATCTCTTATATTACTATCTCTTTACCTCCTTGAAGCTGCACATGGGTGGAAAAAAGTTTTCAACCGACGAGGAGGTGAAGGGGGAGGTGGAGAAGTGGACGAAGGGGTTGGCGGGAAACTATTTTGAGGAAGGCATCAAAAAATTAATACCCCGGTTCACCAACTGCATTGAGAGGAATGGTGACTATGTCGAAAAATAGCTTACATATATACTAATGTAACCAGATCATGTTTTGGTTCAAATAAAAATTTTTGCAACCTACAAAAATTCAGTACACTTACTTTCTGGACATGCCTCGTATAATCAAAATATTTTATAAAATTAAATGAACTTACTGTCTCTTGCACGCCTCATCCTGTTGAATTGGAACGTAATAGTTCATGGCTTGAGATATTTTATTTTCTCGGAGAACTTATAATTAGCAATAACTATCTGAACTCTGTTGAAGTTTTCTGACTGAAGCGATAACATTGCCCGAAGCTCTTCTTTTAAACAGTGTTCCCTTCCACATTTTTTTTACACACCCTAAAATGAAGGGGATTTTTTTTTATATACATTATACTTTGAAGAACTTACGATTTGGTCGAAGGATACCAAATTGACACATCATAAGAATGCACTCTAATGATATCGAATCTCTTTTATTTAAGGGATCGGCGCCAATGACAATAAAGTCTATCTGCTCCTATTCTCTTTTCAAAAATGAATTTCGGGAAAAGAAATGAAAACATATTTAAAAAGAAATCTCTCTTATATTTTATTTTTTAAACTTGATACATTTCTTTCAGGCATTGCAATTACCAGTATATTTTAAACATATTTTGTAACGCACAATTCTTAACATGTTTTTCCACATCGTATAGTATTAATAATATCTAGATTACGTAAAGAATCTATATCTTCGTAATCAGTATTCAGAGTCTCAATTGTCGAGTCATCGCTATCGAGTATATCAGCCAGCTACTCGCGTTTTTTAAATCCTTTAATGTATGTAAGAGCCTTATATTCGTCATTCTCTCTTCCACACCAATTACAGCTATTGTAATTAGGTGCTTCACCATGCTGTACGGAATCATCCTGTCTTCCCATTGTAATCCATGGTGACAAGCACTTAGTCAGGAAGCGCAATCCTTTTCGGATTTTGTCAAGAAATTCCATGGCATGGGACATATAAAAATAAAATGAGAGAATGGCTCAGTTTCTCAACACCGCCACTTCCTTCACGATAAATTTCCTTCCAACGATAAATCTTTGTATAAACAATCAAATTAGACATGCATTAAGAAAGCGTGTCTTCCTTGTCATTATGTTTAACGATATTTCACAGAGATTTTTAATCGATTCCAGATGTGGCACACATATCCCTTTGTTACTGAATATTATCACGCTAATTGAATATAAGTAGACAAAAAATGAAGACTTACTTACATTATTTATTTACAATATTGTTACATTAAAGGTTCTTTAAATTAATGCTTTATAAGTATGTAAGCTATGATATAATTTTTTATTATTGAATGCAAAAACGATTATATCATGACATCTCTCAACTCTGAGTTTCTTTCACTTCATCCCAAGAATTTGTTCCGTCTATATTTTAACATTGATAAATTTCACATTAAATATATTACAGATATGATGCATCTTCAAATCGTAATAAAAAAGAAATGTAATTCTAAATATATGAGTAAGTATAAAATGCTAAAACGAATAATGTTTCAATGTTTCCGTGCAAATGTTCGCTACCGAAATCTAAGGTATCTTGAAGAATTCATTCAAGATTACTCGTGTAACTTTAATGTTAAAAACCTTAATATTATGAATTCTTTGGTATAAGAAAGGTATAAGAGACCAACATTGTTGATCAATTTAAACTATTAAAAAAATAAATACATTATTTCTTCGAATACTCTTGCACGATCTGTGTTCACTGCTATAATACCAAAGCATTATTTAATAACAATCATATATTGTTAGAATTAAAATTAAATTGCTGCAAAGTGTAGTTCTGTCTCATTATTGCGATCAATAACTTTCTACAGATACAACGGTAGATTCGTGCTATATAGTTTTTAAATTTATTTCATATAATTATACGTTATTAATTTAGTTCTTTTTTCTTATATATTTGTCTTATAATATTTAATTACTTTTTTAATTACAGGAAATATTAATTTTATTGTTTCTGATGTAAAATGCTTATAAGTAAAGCTTCAACAAGAAATAACACACACACACACACACACACACACACACACACACACACACACACACACACACGCACGCACGCACGCACGCACGCACACATGTTTTATATATATATATATACACACACACGCAATATATACGTTATAAACCGTATAAAAATTTTTTTAATTAGATAAATACATTTTAATTCCATCAATTAAGTAAAAGAAAGTCTATATTCGATAAAGCTGATCTTATTGCCTAAATATTTCGGTGTGAATTTATATACATACGTACATAGACAATTCTGTAAACTGCACAATAAAGTCCTTTTCAATCTTGAAACGCAATCATGGATAGAACTACAGTAGTATTATAAAATTATGTATTATAATTGTGTGATCATAGATGTTCCCTTGAAAAACGATATTCACTTATTAGTTGTCAAATGGATGTTCACTTACTTCTAATCATTAGCGACAAGTATTGTTGAAGTCAGCACGCTTGTCTTATGCGAAACTGCAAAATTGTGTTTCTACATATTCAATAGAGTAATCTAACCGCAAAACATGTTGTGACATGTCGATTTTACATAGAACAAATTTTTACATTACTGTTGCAGTCTCAACTACAACTAGCATTTAAAATAGCGTTTAATCATGTAGTAATCCGAATTGCATTAATATTTCGGAATATCGACCCAATTCAAATAATGTAAAAAACGCTTAATTCGCAATTGTGAATGAGTACATTTAGTAGACCAGTTGCGACAACTATGCATAAATTCCATACGGTGTCGCATAATTGCAAAAGATTGCTAAATGCGATCGGTCAGCACCATTTTACAATGACATTTGACAATGGAACCAGGGCAAGACCCAATTAAGCTTAGCATCTCAAAACAAGATATATACCCGCTTCTTAGACCGAAAAAGCGAAAAGTCAAGTAAGCGCGGATACAATACGTTGCGTACATTTAGTAGTAATCAAAAAGTACCACTCTGTAAGTGGAAACGGCCGTGCACGATAACACTCGGTAACCCGAGCCGCGATAAATCATTGACCGTATGATAAATTAATCAACAAGCACGCACGCATGCACGTGCGTGTGTATGTATGTCTATTATGTCTATTGTAAGAAGATCGAATAAAGCCAGTAAGGAAAACAGCTGACGATCACCGAAGGTGATTCACGACGAAGCCGTCAAGCAGCTCTGCAACACTGTGACTAAGCATCTACTGATAAGCTACTATATTATCAAGAGCTGAACGCCACAAGACGCAGCAGCCGGACGGAGCGGGCCGCTAGGAAGGACCAACCACAACAATAAAGGCGATCTTCATATAAGTCGCAAAATAGAAAAAAAAAGATATAATATAATATACTCCATTATAAAATATTGTACCATTCGCGAAAAATTGTAAAGTAATTATAATTGCGAATGTCCGACGAACATCATGTGAAAGCGAACATCATAATCAGGGAGACGAGCGAACACATTAACTCCATTTCCAAACGCGCAGGATATAGAAAACATAAATAGGGCTTTACAACTTGACTTCTCCGACAACGACGACCTAAACGTACTATCGACGAACATAACCATTACAAAAGAATACGTCTTCAATATAAACGACTACAGTTTACTAGGCACAGAACAGTTTGAAACGATGTCTCGCGAAAGAAATCACACTACAGATAACGCTCCCGTAGATACTACGTTCGGTGTACTCTCCGAAACTATAGACTACGAGATCTAAAACATGAGAGACGCTTACGACCAACATATTGCTACTACAAGACTCCCACACGAAGCTGCTCCAAATGACTCAAATACTGAGAATGTAGTACTTCAAGAACTATTACGCGAAATACGAGTACAAATGACCGATGAGACTAAAACTGTGTACCAATAATATAACCAAGCGCAATAGAACACTCCATAGTCTACCCGCATTAGATCTTACATACGGTCGCACTACTCGATATACATAGCCAACCAAGACCATTTATTAATTTCTTGAGCCTCAAAGAAGCACGTAATATGATTCCAGATATTGACGGAACCTCTCGTAATCGTATACGCGAATTTCTTAACGCCAGCAACTACACCATGAAAAATATTCATTCAGCCGATGGATTTACCCTACTAGAAGCCATTCTTTGTACCAAACTACGAGGAAAAGCAATGATGGATTTTCATACACGTGACATTACAAGTTATGAACAATTGAGACGCGAGTTAGAAAATTGGAATTCAACTTGTTAAAGCAAAAACATTCAGAAAACGCGCAATCTTTCGAACATCGTGTAGAAAATCTCGCGATGGAATTATACGAATCAATGGAAGAAGGCAATTATACATCCGAGCAGCAACGTGTTATCTTAAATAATATTAAAGAATTAAACTTTGCTTAATTTTCAAACGGGTCTACATGAAAAAATAAAATTATTATTACGCGCACAACTTTACAGGAAGCCATAGCAGGCGCGAGCGCGGAAGAAAAAGTTAGAGGAACGACCTCACAAAACATGAACTAAAATTCGATACGCAGTACAACAATACATGCGCAACTCATGATTCGGATCTAAAATGCTCTAAATGGGATAAAAGAGGGCATCACAGACGCGATTGCCACACGAGCAGATACGCGAATCGATTTACATTACCTAAACCCGAAAGACGTTCTTATGTGAATACCATAGATAAATATTGTAATTATTGTAAAAAGAATAGACATACTCGAAACGAATATTGGGAACTAAACGGAAAACCAAAAAGAGAAAAAACATTGCGACGCGAAAATGAAAGAAATCCTCATCGAGATAGAAATCGAGGAAATAAAATAAAAGCTATAAAAAACTCCGAATCACTAAGTAGCGACGAAGACGAGATGGAAACTACACCGCATAAAGCGCGCACCGCAGAATATCGGGTATTGCATTTGCACCGCGAGGCGACATATACCGGGCTGGAATTAATTTCTCTATCCGTCTTAGAAGCCAGTAAAGGAAGAATCAATTTCTTATTCGATCGGAGCTATAATTTCGCTAATAAAGTTAAAAACATTAAGGGACGATGCTAAAATATATGAAGAACAAATTCGTCTGATAGGTATTACAGAGCATACCATGATAACCATAGAGAAAACGTACGTTATCATACCGTTACGCAATTGCAAAATAACGCACTCCATATATATATATATATATATATATATACTGAAGATATGCACCTGTTACGTCCTACAGACGCCATGATTTTTTTTTTCTTCGGCTCCAAGTCGCGACTATGGTTCGGGTCTGCGAGACCCGAGCGCCGCCTTCTGATAACGATCTGACAGAATTGAAAAGAGGGACCGGACAGGCGCCGCGAAAACTCGTAAATGCCAATCAACCCGGAAAGAATAACAACCTTAATGTAGGCCCAAAAAGAGACAAGATTACAAAAGACATTATAAATGCACCAAAGTCACGCAATAGTAAAAATCTAGGCTTTGTCATCCGAGACTAACTAACAATTTCATCTTAGAAAACAGGCGCCACATCGCACTTAAAAAATCATAAATGCATAGAATAACTTCCAACATGAGCGTTATCTGAAACCAGACTCGCAACTGACAATGGTAGCCCTATTTGTGCATGGTAACCATCTGTGTATTTTCCGCGAGAATAACAGAATTCGTCATCCGTCTCGGAGCAATCTTGGCTCTTTAAAGAAAATCGTAAATCACTGTCTTTTCTTCTCGAAACTACTCTAACGATGTACTCTAGATCAACAACGATAAAACGTTATAAAAATCGTAACATTACTCTCGCGTGACATTACAACTTTTGTATCCTAGACAAAGGGCACAACGCCCTTTTTTCGGGATATAAATAGAGGTCCCGCGGAAGTGCGTCAGTAAAAAGATCCAGCTAACTCGGTTCACGTGCAGTCTACGAGTGCGGGAACTCTTTACTAAAACTCGCGCTAATCACGCCAGTTCGCGGTTCAATACCAGTGCGAAGTTCTGGGCGAATCGGCACCGAATCACGCTTTGGGCGTACACCACTGCGACTGCCCTTCTGACACTCTCCGCAGACGACGGATCTCCTTCCAAGTCACCTATCGGAACCTACCCGATATCTTGGGCAATTAAAAGTAAGTCGCTACTCCTTCCAGTCGATCCCCTCGTTTCCCCGCATGGGAACACACATATATCTGTACTTATATACATTTGCGTCCGTTTCCAAGAATATACATGCATGTCATTTTAACCCTTCGGTTGTAGTGCGTACCATTCGAAAACGCGGAAGAACTCTCTATGTCCGGAGGAGTAGGCGGAACCGTCCCCTTGGGCCACTCACAATCGCGCCATCTCAACCGACGAGCAATTTAACGAGATCTCTTACTCACCATCACAGACATAACCTTTAGATCTCACCTCTCCTCTTGTCGACCCCGCCATCCGAGAAATCCTTGATTATTCCCCTCCTCCTCTCGAGGAACGATTCCCTCCCCCTCCTCCTCTCGAGGAACGATTCCCTCCCCCTCCTCCTCTAGAGCAACGATTCCTTCCCCCTCCTCCTCTCGAGCAACGATTCCCTCCCCCTCCTCCTCTAGAGGAAGAATTCCCACTCCCTCTTCCTCCTTCGGATCAACTCCCGCCCATTTAGACTAAATCCCGAGCCGATCGACTGGGATCGAATGTTCCGGTTCTATACGTCCCCCTCCGACGAAGAGAACAGATTAGTCACCGTGTATATCCCCGGAAATCCCGCACCTTACACCGTCCTTTATAAGCACCTCATTCCGATGTGCTCCTGCAACACGTTCCTCGCCGCCCAAACCCGCTAACCCTTTCATTAAAATTAAAATCACCTCTCGCATTCACTTCCCTCGAATACCTGAGATCGCACGAGGTCCAATCCCGGGTTAAAGGGATTAAGTTTCTTGACCCAAATAGTAGGACCGACGTTCGCACTGTCCAGCGGAACACGTGTCATAGCGTCCCTTCAGACGTTGACCCACATTCCGGGACTAAAAAGGTATGTACGATTCACAGATGTTCGCCTCCGCGCGTATGTCTGTGAGATTGAGTCTAACCGTCCTTCCATATCCTCTCCATTCTCCCTCATTGTCTCCTTGACCAAATTTCAAGGGTTTGGATGTAACACACCCATGGAAAATGAATTCTCGGAATCGATTTCTTGCAAAAGAAATAGGAAAGAATAAGGCAAACTATAATTGCGCTTAATAACAATTAAAGGGACTAGCTTTTTCCACATAAATTTGAAATCTCGTACTGAGACTATCATACAGGTTACCACAGATAAAAATATAGTTGGAATCACACAAATGGAAGAAACTTCACCTGGAGTCTTCATCGGAAACTGTCTAGTGGAGTCGTGAAATTTCACTTGTTACTATATTAAATACTACGGATAATGAAATTAATATGTCATTGCCTCAAGTACTTATCAAAAAACTCACTTCCATAGCAGAGACAAACGAAACCATAAATAATGTGCAAGAGATTAGTAATTCAATTCCGCGAAGGGAACGCATACAATCACTTTAGCGAATGGATCATTTAAATATTGAAGAGAAAAAAAAACATTATTGACCATTTGCGAAGAGTATAGTGATACATTCCATTTAGAAGGTGATCAGTTAATGTGTACTTCTAAAGTTGAACACAAAATAAACACACGGATCGATTCTGCAAGCGTAAATGTAAGACCGTACCGACTACCTGAGAAGCATAAGGTCGAGGTAAACAGACAAATTCAAGAAATGTTGGTCCAAAATATAATCCAACCCAGCGTTAGCCAATAGAACGCACCCTTATTAGTTGTTCCGAAAAAAACAGACGCTTCTGGTAAACCAAAGTTATATAAGTCGTAATAGATTTTCGCAAACTGAACGATTTGACGATTGGAGATTCGTTTCCGTTACCAAACATTATGGATATTTTGGATCAGTTAGATTTTTTTTTTTTTTTTTATATGTCATCCCAGTTATATTACAATCTGTCTTAATAATATTCAGCAATACTTTTTGTCGTGAATTAATATTAACAATGGAAGGTACACATCCAATGATGCGTCCTTATACAGATATTCTTAAATATAAATAAATTAAGAAGTATTATAACGCAGGGAATATAAGCTTAGTTTACTAGAAAGGTTTGTTATTGTGTATAAAATCGGATGGGATTTTTCTCTTCAGTCTTCTAGTTTCTCGTGTTTTCATTAAGTTAACTGTAAGAACGTTCGGATGATTTTTTAACCTATTGTGATAATTTTTGCAATAGTCCTGGATTACTTCTTTAACTCTCGGTACTTGAAGGTCTTGATGTATGATGTCGTTAGTCACAAACCAGGGTGCGTCGACCATCATTCTCAATATTTTTGATTGGAAACGTTGAAGTATCTCTATATTGGAGTTGGCTGCTGTTCCCCATAGCTGGATACCGTACGTCCATACTGGTTTTAGAATCGTCTTATATATTAATAGCTTATTCTCGATCGTGAGCTGGGAAGCTCGGTTTAAGAGCCAGAATAGTTTGCGTAATCTGAGCTCAAGTTGTTTTCTTTTGTTAAATATATGTGTTTTCCAATTCAGTCGGCGATCAAAATGTATGCCTAAGTATTTAGCAGCCTCAGACTGCGGGATTTGTTGACCATTAAGTGATACTTCACTTAGGACAAGTCTCTCTTCGCGTGGTAAAAGTAACATGGACCGACTTTGCTTCATTGGCTTTTATTCGCCATGTCTTTAGCCACTTTTATATGTCGTTAAGGTTACTTTGCAGCATTTGGGTGGCCAGTATTGGATTTTTATGAGAAGCTAAAACTGCGGTGTCGTCTGCGAACGTTGCTGTTGTTACTCCAGTTTTTGTAGGCAAGTCTGCGGTGTAAAGAAGATATAGGATCGGCCCCAATACGCTTCCTTGCGGTACCCCAGCTTGTATTTTATGTAGTTCGGTAGAAACATCCTGATATTTGACAAAGAAGTGCCTATCTAATAGATAAGATTTTAACAGGGTATAGAAGCCTAGCGGCAAGTTTGTCTTTATTTTATACAGAAGGCCAGTATGCCATACTCTATCGAAAGCTTGCGTAATGTCCAAAAAAGCAGCCGAGCAATATTTCTTTTCCTCCAAGCTTGCAAATATCTTGTTGTAGACTCGATGAGCTTGTTCGATTGTGGCGTGTTTGTGGCGAAATCCGAACTGATGCTTGGGGATTAACTGTTTCCTTTCGATGATTGGTTTTAATCTTAAGAGTATTAATTTTTCAAACACTTTTGAAAGTATTGGTAAAAGACTGATTGGTCTATATGATTTAACATCTTCCGCGTTTTTCCCCGGTTTCAAAATAAGTATAATTTTTGCCACTTTCTACTGAGCTGGGAAAAAGCTTGTTCTCAGTACTGCATTAATTAGTTAAAAATTTCCAGCCTTTTTTTTGGAAGGTTTTGGAGTATTTGCCCAGTGATTAAGTCATACCCCGGCGCTTTTTTAGGACTTATATCATACTTGATAGTTTTAACAACTTCACTCATTTTGAACTTCTCTAATGGGGATTCCATCTGATAGGTTTCATTAAGTGATCGGTGGATTTCATTTTCGTCTGTTTGCGTTTCGCCAGGATGTGGAGTGAAAACTTGCTTCAGATGTTGGGCAAATGTTTCTGCTTTTGCTTGCGCGCTCCTCGCCCATTCACCGTCGGGTAGGCGCAGTGGCGGAACTGAGATTTGTGGTTGTTTCAGTCGCTTAGTTGCTTTCCAGAGTGAGTAGTCAATTCCTTGAGTTGGGCTAAGGGTTCGTAGATAGTCTTGTATGTTTTCGTTTACTTCAGATCTTAGCATCCTGCGTAGATCTTTGATAGCTTTATTTAGCTTAGATTTCAACTCCGGAGATCTTATTATTTGCCACTTTTTTCTTATTTGTCGTTTTTCTGCTATTTTTTGTCTTATCAGTACTGAGGATACATTTGCATTTTTTATCGTTGGTTTAACTGGGGTGGCATTCCATGCTGCTTGTTGGATACACTGGTTGAAATGCTCTACCGCCTTGGTGATATCATTTCCCGTTTTTAGAGGTAGAGATATGTTTAGCGTTTCTTCAACTTGGGTTTTGTAGCATGCCCAGTCGGTTTTTTTGCTGCATAATACGCACGGTTTTTCTCTTTCGATAACTTTACTGCTCAATGTGAGTAAAACAGGCGAGTGATCTGATGATAGATCAAGACTAGATTTTGCTTTTAAGCATTGTTTGCTTATTCCTTTCGTAATGTAGAAATCAATGACATCTGGACTTTTTCTTCTATCGGTAGGCCAGTATGTTGGTTCTCCCGTTGACACTGGTTCGAGGTTTAAGTGCTCCATGGCTTTGTGAAGTTCTCTGCCTTTTGGAGATATTAGTCGTGAGCCCCATTGTAGATGTTTGGCGTTAAAGTCGCCTCCCGAGATGAAGCGTTTTCCTAATTTTTTAAAGTAATGTTCAAACTCATTTTGTTTTGTAGCGTGTTTTGGGGGACAATACACTGCCGAGATATTAAGTGGGCCGTTCCAGTCTTCTATCACTACATTTGTGGCTTGTATTTGCTCAGTTTGATATTCATTGGTTACGTGGTGTTTGATATTATTTTTAATGATAATTGCCGACCCCCCGTGAGCAGTACCGTCGGGATGCATAGTGTGATAAACGGTATATCTGTTGAGATTAATATAACTCTTCTTAGTGTAGTGAGTCTCCGAAATGAGCATTACATCAATATTTTGGATTTTTAAAAAAGTTTCTAATTCGTTTTTGTGTTTGGATAAGCCGTTGGCATTCCAGATTGCTAGCTGTAAGCTCAACATTGTGTCATCTTAGAGACTATTGTAGTAAGTAGATTTAGCATAGTACTTATTTGTTCCATGAGACCTTTCATCATGGATTTCAGTTCTTGAATATCGCTAGATTGCTGAATTTGTTGCTGGTGATAATTATTCAACTTAGAGGTTGTTGCGTGATGTTCTTGTATCCTTTGATTGGTTGTTGCCTGTGCGTAGGTACGATCAGGGCGAATAGGCTCGGATGACCTTGGTTGTGCTGTCGGCCTCGGGGCTTGTGTCTGGTTCTCCGTAGCATTTTGGTTCTGGTTCATTACTGATTACATTGATTTATTTCTCAGAGTCGGATATTGTGCTTTACGCAATTGTTTGTATATTGTGCAGCTCTTGTAGTTAGCAGGGTGATTCCCTTCACACAGTACGCATTTGACTTGATCTGACCTTTCTTTGCGCAAGCAGTCTGATAACTGTTCTGTGACAACCTGTACACATCGCGGTGGACGGGAACAAAAGTTTTTCGTATGGCCATATCGTTGGCAGTTAGTGCATTGCGGTATTTCGCGGGTATAATATGGTGCTTCAAACTTAATTTTCATGTTAAGTAAATATTCAATCGTGTATATACTTTTATTATTGTCTGCTGGTTCCAGCTCTATAGCGAACAAGGATAGGGGCTTTTTTGTCATTTTCTGTCGCATATTTACGATATTTCGTATTTTATGTCCATGACTTTCTATTTCCTCCTTTATGCTGTCTATTTCTGTAAAGTGATGCATATGACATAACATCACTTTGAAAGGTTTTTCTTGTTTTTTTTGGTAAGTATGGTATTCTGTATTTTTTTCCTTTAATGATGCAATTATTATGTCATAAGCTTCGATACTCTTCGCTTGGACCTTAACTTGTTCTTGGCTTTGGATTTTAGTATAGTAATTGTCTTTAGCAATTGTTGAGCAGATCTATTAATGGAATAATGTTACCAACTCCCGAAATGAATATAGGTGGGGGTTTAACTGGTTTGTCAGTATTTACTATTTCTTGAGATTCCTGGCTTTCCAAGGTTTCAAAACTGTTTGTTGTGGTCACTGGTGTACCTAGCCAATAGTCAACAATCTTTGTTTGTTTTGAATTACGGCTTATGTCCTTGCTATTTTCCGGGCTGGATCTTGGACGTTTTTTATTTCCTGCAATTTGCCATTCGCCTTCAGGTATTGCGTTATTATTATGCGGTAGTGGCGTCATCGAACGATCAGACGTCTGACTCAGCGAATCAAATTCGCCGGAATGCTGCATTGCTACAGTTTTCTTGCTGCTGGCCGTCACGGCCGCGGATTCCTTACACCAAAACAATATGCTATAACTCGCGTTTTAACTATGTTTACACTCGGTGTAATTAATATCGCGTGACAAATCGAAGAGTTGATCACGATATTGCTGTTTATTTGTGAGCGCGTTATACTACGGTACGTCCGTACCGTACGACGGCTCGAGCGAGACTGATCAGTTAGGTAATGCTAAATATTTTACTACGTTAGACCTCGCGTCAGGATATCATCAGATACCGAAAAGGACAAAAATAAGACAGCTTTTTCAACGCCATATGATCACTATAAATTTAACCGCATGCTTTTTGGACTAAAAAATGCACCAGCTATATTTAACAGGGTTACAAGGAATCAAATGTCTCGTATATACTTAGATATATACTTAGATGACATTGTAATCTATGGGCCTAGCTTAAAAGAGCATAACAGTAGACTTAACGCTGTATTAAAACGATTTCGTAACAGTAACTTGAAATTGCAACCGAACAAATGCGAGTTTCTTCGGAAGGAAGTAATTTATCTAGGACATATTATTACCGAAAAAGGGATACTGCCAGACTCATTCAAATTAGAAGCTGTGCAAAATTTTCCGGTATCCAAAAAGATTAAAGATATTCAATCCTTTATAAGACTAGCCGGATATTATAGAAAATTTATAGCTGAATTTTCAAAAATCGCCAAACCCTTAACTAAACTAACAAAAAAGGGGAAAAAATTCGAATGGACCGCAGTACAACAAGATGCGTTCGAAGTCTTAAAAAACAAATTAATCACTTCGCCAGTATTAACATATCCGGATTTCAGTCAGCAATTTCTCGTAACCACTGACACCTCGGATTACGCCATCGGAACTGTACTATCGCAAGGAATGGTAGGACAAGACCGGCCAATTGCGTACGCCAGCCGCGTATTAACTCGTGCCGAGCAAAATTATAACATCACAAAAAAAGAATTATTAGCAATTGTATGGGCCGTCAATCATTTCCGCCCTTATTTATATTAAGTTTTTTTATACTTATACTGGAACTAAGTTCAAGATAATTACCGACTATAAGCCGTTAATATGGTTATTTAATGTTACGGATCCCGGATCACGACTAATTCGTTGGCGACTAAAATTAGAGGAATACGATTATGAAATTATACACAAGTCAGGGAAAATTAACGTTAACGCAGACACATTAAGTAGAAATGTATCAGCGACAATCAATAAATTAGGGAAACAAGAAGCCACTGAAAGAATCTACAGCGAAAAAGACACTATTCCGCATGTGAATACATGTAAAAATTTATATATGATCGTTAAAAAGGGCCATGACAGAGCTAAAAATTTAATAGCCGCTATTCAAATAATTTACAAGGCACTAGTAGACAAAAGACGTGGACTAATAGACGGATTAGGAACCATAGCAAAGACATTATTTGGAACAATGGATGCTAACGACGAAAAAGTTATTAACGAACAACTGACGTTCTTACATAACGAGAATGCGCTAACACGACATGTTGTAAGCAATTAACTTAAAATCATAAATTCAACAATTAGTCACATATACAATTTAGAGCACGTAGTAGAGAATAATGAAGATAAATTAGCCAAAGCTATTGAAAAAAATCAACAGGGATTAATATTCAATTAGCAATAAGAGTTAGATAAATATTTTACACTAATAACGGCGACAACGAATGATTTAACACGCGAAACGGAAGATGTATTAGAATACTTAACATATGCTAAGGAAGGAATTTTACATCCACGATTAATGCCTATAAAATATAATAGATAATCTTAGGGAAGTAATCGCGACCTTACCAGAAGGATTATATTTTCCATTTACATTAAATGGGCGAGAATGGATTAATATCGAAGAAGCAACTAAAATTAGCGCCTTTTGCAATGAAAATAACATATATACAGTGTTGCGATTCCCTTTAACAGCGTCACCAGCATATGTCACCAGCATAAATACCACACGCGATACCGGTATACGATCATAATAATGTATTTGTCTCAGACGTCAATAACCTATATATAGCAATAGACACTGAACAACATACATACATGACGCTAATAGACAATGATCTCCGAGAATGTATTAAAATAAATTCGAATTACTTATGCGAGTAAAGCTTTGCTGTAAATATAATAACTCCTAAAGCGATTTGCGAAGTATAATTATATTTAAGACATAACCAGCATTATAAACATTATGATTATAAATATGTATCATCTCAGAATGTAATTTGGAAAAGACTTGAGAATTCTTGGTTATACTCTACACCTACAAAAGAGGTAATAAATATAAAGTGCAAAAGTTCCCCAGAATTAAAAGATACTATAACAAATATAAGTAAAATAGTATTACAGGATGACTGTAAAATTATTACAACGAATATCATCATAAAATCACAATTTCCGTACGGACTAAGACGATAGGCTCCTATTTACCAAGTGTGAACGTAACACTATTATGAGACGTACGACTACTTGAAAATAAGACAGATAAAGCTAAAACAACTTGTTCGAGATCCCACAGAATTAAAATGTCTAGGTATGAAATTAAATAAAATACATGAAGAATTACAAAGTGATCAAGAATTCTACAAACAAAAACAATTTATTTATCCCATGGTGACTAGCGAAATAATTATTGTTATTATGTTAGCAGTATTAACTCATATTTATGCAAAAAATTTATAAAAATAAAAAGAAGCTCAATTCTACCTCCATTATCTTAGATTATAGGAAAAATGTAAATTTATATAACATATACTATGACATTTTATGATAGCGAAAAACTTTGTACCATCTATGATTACTCGTTTTTCTTCTCCAACGGGAGAGGGATGTTGCAGTCTCAACTACAACTAGCATTTAATCATGTAATAGTCCGAATTGTATTAATATTTCGGACTATCGACCCAATTCAAATAATGTAAAAAACGCTTAATTCGCGATTGTGAATGAATACATTTTAGTAGACCAATTATGACAACCACGCATGAATTCCATACGGTGTCGCATAATTGCAAGAGATTGCCAAATGTGATCGGTTAGCACCGACCGCATTTGACAATGGAACCAGGACAAGACCCAATTAAGCTGACCAGCTCAGCATCTTAAAACAAGATATATACCCGCTTCTTGGACCGAAAAAGCGAGAAATCAAATAAGCGCGGATACAATACGTCGCGTACATTTAGTAGTAATCAAAAAGTACCACTCTGTAAGTGGGAACGGCCGTGCACGATAACACTCGATAACCCGAGCCGCGATAAATCGTTGATCGTACGATAAATTAATCAACAAGCACGCATGCATGCACGTGCGTGTGTATGTATGCTATTATATATACATATATATATATATAT
>JAANIC010006625.1:190526-220309 GCA_017607545.1 Acromyrmex charruanus
ATATATATATTGTATGTTATTTTATATATATGCATCAATAATTTATTAAAGAAAATGTGTAAAAGACAGAACAGTGCAATTAAAATAATTATCTTCATTTGTATTCATATGTAAATAATATGATATGTTTCTTGTTTATGAAGAAATTATTTCAACAAAATTGATATAACTAATATCATATTTTATTATTATTTTTTCTCTCAAAAGAAAAAACTTTGACCATGGCACGTAAGAATGTTTATTGATATGGGCCTGAAGTCGATAATTCAGATCATTTCTATGATTCAACGACGCACTTTTGATGACAGCGCTGCTGTCGGAATATCGCGGAACTAATACATGGCTTCACGTCAATTTCACTCGTAATATACAAACGAAATTTTCGGAGACTCTTTTCTCTTATACTAAAGCCCCTACCTCGTTTCTAAAAGCATAGGATTGTTCTTTCAGGTTTTCTGAAATTCGCCTGTTACTTTTTATGAACGTGCAAGGTCTGAAACTCTTATATGCAGCACATATTGTGTTGACTACAGAACCCGATAACAAAAGTGTAAATCTTCAATTTTCTTTCGGTTTTCGTATTCAATTGTAGCTGGTGAATTGCGTTATTGTCGATACTTTAATTGTGGAGAAGGATTTTTCAATCCATAAATACAATTAATAGAAAAGAGTCTTTAATAATTAATGATAAAACACTCCAGCATCCCTTTAACGGGTGTTTCGCGACAAAAACACCGCAAAGGCGGCATTTACGTCAAGCACGTTCTGCGTATATTTCAATACGTCGACTTGAAGAACATAGTCGGATTCGCAGAAGTCGCGGCGACTGCCCGCCCTGACGACTCGCTTCCGTGTTTTCCAAACAAGTCGAACAAGTCCCGAAAATGATATTCGGCTTGCCGCAGCGGGAGCAATATAGACGACGACTCTCCAGACATCCTCGCGCGATATGGCTAACTTTTTCACACTTCTAACACTTCACAGTGCTCGTGGAACGGCTAGGTGACGCGGAACAGTCGCCTGAGTCGAGTCAGCGGTAGATGATCCCCGCACTCCCAGCGTCAGTCCGGCCGCGCGAAGGATACCTTTTTTTAATCGCGGGTCTTAATACGGAAAGGACGGTAGCAGCGACGCTCGAATCGCGCGAATCCCTTTTCGAGGGGGGCGATACGCTAACTCGGAAAACAAGGAGCCTTGCTTTTTCTCAGGAGTCAGCGGGTATTGAGTCGCTCACCTCCATTGTAGCTCACCTCCATTGTAGCTCACCTCCATTGTAGTTCACCTCCATTGTAGCTCACCTCCAGGCGCGTGACTAGCGTTCTAAGATCGCGAAATCGTGAAACTGTTCACGTTGCACTATCTGTAATCGCGGTAACATGTTTCAATGCGCATAATTCATTTACGTTCCACGAAGGATTAAGCTCTCAAAAAGAGTTTGCATGCAGGTCAGATAATCGGCGATCGACTCCTGTTCCCCCTGGGTACGCTGCTAGATTTCGTTGCAAAGCGTGAATTGGAAATCCAGGTTCACGGAACGCGCACACTACGCTGCTACGAACTCGTCTCACGTCCATTTTTCACTTTAAGTTCGATACCAATATAGGACAATATCCGTAAAAAAAAATGACAAACACCTAAGAAGGGACTTCATTCAATACGGGGAACAAAGCTCGTCCACTCACAATAAAAAAGCTTCCACATCGCTTCCGCGTGCGCCCGAGAACATTACGTTCCATTTGCGAAACGCGTCGTACATCTCGCGCATTGAACTTCGCGGATACGCGGTTACGTACCCATCGTCACGCGGCAAACGCGGGGTGAAGGGGCGCGACTCTCTCGTACTTTCCTAAGTCTCGCGCGGGACATACCACCCTCCACGATGCACGAAGCAGGGCTATCTGGACGCATTGGTTTAGGAGTCGAAGAATGTAAACGCCTCGCCGCGAAATTTTCTGCGCTTGAAACGCCTTCGCGATTTCCATCTGCGTGTGCATTCAGTTCGGAATAATCGATCGTATACTGCAGATGTATTCCCCTCGGTGTCCAATCCCTGCTGCTCAAGGACTTCTCTTAAGCGATCCACTGACAATTGAAATATCCACGAAAATCGCGATTGTTCTTCCGACAATGTGACGCTCTAGAGAATTCTATGATGTCAATCAATAAAAAAATAAAAATAATATTAACAGGAAGTTTACAACCCTCCTGCAACCGCGCTAATTTTCGACAGCCGCCACGAGATCGAAAGCAAAAGAATAAAAACTATGCAAGCTTGCTGCAAACTTTCCCCCTATGTGACCTACGAAGTCGTCCCCTTTGAAACGATCTGTATTCAACCGAACCAATAACTACTCGCGCTAAGTTCCAAATATTTAATGTCGCGCAAGAACAGCACGAGGTGATCGAATGTTAACTATCAAGACTCAAAGAGAATCCAGTAATCCAGAAAGGGATATTCCTAACACGAATGTAAACGCGCGAACGATAATACACAGGCAAGCGGCAAAAAATACTCAAGCAACATGAAACGACAACAATTGAGGCAATACACACAACCTTCCTCAAGTACACGGAAATTCTCGTAAATGAATATTATAGACACGGTACACCGAAATTTCAGGGTTCACTTGCAATAATTGTAATTATTTAAAATCGCGCACAATATACACTGCTGAAAAGCAGTTAACACACAGGAATCACACAGAGATAACACACAGAAATATGTGGACAATACAGTCAAAATGATATGGATAGAATATAACACATAAAATATAATTTTCTTGACTCTCTTTCGCTCTCCGAACCCACAATTAATTACTAGATTTTTTAATCAAGGCCCCCTCATTGGATGCCAAATTTGTAACCGCGCTCACGAGCGACGATAAAACTTCGTCTCGTGCTCTTTAATCCTTTCTTACGAGAAAGAATTTTTATACAAGATAAATATAAGATCTCTACGGTCAAATGGATTCTTTACAATTATCAAAGTTTTTCGCTAAACAAGTTGGGCGCCAGGCACGTGAGCGTGCCACTCTTTCGATAATCTTCGTCTACTTTTACGCGCAATTAATTCGTGACGACAGGGGTTGGCCGTTAAAGATGGGGAAATTGTCGGAGGACGAGAGATAGGCTGCAAAAATCACACATAGATTAATAATGAAATAAAGAACAATTGCATTTAATGTTACCGCTATATTCGAAGCTTTGCTTCCTCCGCAGAAATTATTAAATCCATTTTTACGGGTAGTAGTGGCGACTAACTTCCAACGCCGGATGGCAATCGTACTTTATACTACGGAATTTACATCTGTTAGCGATCACCTTAGAGGTGATTGATATACGACAACCGACTATTCGTAATATCTATCGACAGTGTGCTAGAACGCGAAGTAAGACGCGTTACCCGGGAGGGATAACGCGCCTCGCGAAACCGAAAGTTAATTCGAAACCGTGATACAATTTACAATAATCGTTTCGGTACGGTATGAACGACACAAGATAAAACAAATACGAAAAGTGGTTCGACTATGGCAAGAGAGACGAACGCGGCTTGATAACTAATAATTCTCCTAACAGCAATGCCTGGGAGGATGGCATGTTCCTCACAATTTTACGGATTCAGACGGCGACCATTAAACCGGCCACGTGAATCTCACGTGAGTTTTTCACGTGAGATCCACTCGAAGCTACGAACCTGGATTGGCAGCTTTACATCGGCGACGACGCTCGTCTCAGATTCTCAGCTACTTCGCACATGACAACTTTCGACAGAGTTAGTCTGCAAGCTTCTCACAATAGCATTGTTGGCAAGAAAGACGCATGTCCTTTCACAATTTTCGAGCCATAGAACGAGTAAGTGACGGGAGCTCCTCGCGGATTCACGCAGGACGTTTGGACCCCCCCCTCCCTCCTCATTGGAGCCATGTCACGCGCCGAATTGGCTCCTGTCAATCACGCAGCCAGCGCATGCCGCACAGGTCCTCGTGAATCCTTGCATCTTAGAGCGTGCAATACAATTTTTCATGGACTCCTTCGTCGCCTGAGGCCTTTAAATTCCTCGGGCTGACGCGGGATATTTTGGCAGCTCCTCCACCGGCGTCGGGGACATATACCCCCAATTGGCATCTGTACTGATCCTTTGACGACTGGGAGTTTTCGCGTTCCATTGTATTCTGTAAAGGATGTACGATGTAATAAGATTCAAGGAGGCAGCGGCATTATAAAACAAATATATGAAATTTTACGACCTGCGTGTCCGAGGTCCCGGATAGATGGCCTCTCCACGCAGCGTCACTTTTTCTCTCTTCTTGGCGATGTGATCTTCTCTCTTCCAAAGGGTGAGACGCAAAGTTACAAAATGAAATTGCAGCTATCGAGCACAGTTTGTAGGTGATTCTAAGTCTAAGCGTGAGATTAGTTAATAAGGAAAAAAGCTCTCAAAAAAGACAACAAGTTTAAACAAAAACAAGTAATTAAGGGAATAGCGCACGTTCGCATATGCGCTCCCACGGGCACTCGCGTGTGCGCTCGCTCTTCGAGCCGAGGGAATACGAGATTCCCCTGCCGACGATTCTCGACAGTAACAAATAAAAATTATCACGTCATACGTTTTAATCAAGAAGTTCGATAAAGTGGTTGCACAACGTTTTTAAAAAACGTAAAGATAAAGTTTTATAAAATCAAGAAATTAAGAAGAATAAAGAAAAGAAAAAAGATTATGTTGAATGATCGAGTCATGTCTATGCGCTCGTAACAGAGGCGGCTAGCAACATAGGCAGTATCTGCAACAGAAACAAGAATATATAGAGTATTAAAGCTAACGTCCTATGAACAGTTTTCCAGTCTATTGTAACTACAGTTTTAACTTAATAACTATAATTACGATTTTAATAATTAATCAATAAAGATGGTCGTTTTTTCGTGACCTCGACCACCTCGATCACTTGTTGCGACGCCTGTCTCTTTTCCATCGTGATGCTCTGAAACAAAACAATTTATTAATACAAAAATATTATTTTATGTGTACATAACATAGGTGCCAGGTGGCTGTTCCTTGCAGGATGCACAGCATGTCATAGACATAGTATCTCTGGACTGAGCATAGTCAGAGATTTGGAGAGTGGGGATAATTCTCATTTAGAAAAAAACATAATCATATTGATCTTTCCTCGCTTTGTGCATACATGAAAGAGAACGCACCTGGACCAACATGATTACGTCTTTTTCTAAATGAGGGCTACCTTCACTCCTCGAATACTCGTCTAGAGATATTATGTCTATGCAACATGTTAACAGTATGAAGAGGTTATACTATCACACATTTTAAGTATAAACTGTATTCATGTATAGCTCATCATGCTTTGTGTGTATGTGTGGCAGTATAACCCCTTCATGCTATTATCATGCTGCATGCGATTGATGTCTAGCATCTACATAGACACAAAATTTTACATCCTTATGCCCATTTACACCAACGTAGATTAACTTTAATTTTGATTCAACTTACTTTTCAACTTTTTCTAATTTTTGAACTAAAAAAAAATCAAGAATAAGTTGAACCGATATTAAAATTAATTTACATTGGTGGAAAAGGGCATTAGAGGCCTAGTTTATTTTTTACTTACGTCTCGTTATCTAATCCTTTCCGGATTCAGATATTTTCGATGATTCGGAAGATGGTGGCGATTTCTCCATAAGTTGCTATTCCAAAGCAGCAATTTCTGCTTTCGATGCTGAACGTGGACGGTGGTTTGGAGTATCCTGAAGATGCTTTTTCCACAGATTGCTGTTTTGCAGAAGCAACCTCCACTGTCGAGGCTATTACAGCCAATTCTGCGTTTTGACTTTCGTCATTCCTGTAAAGAAAAAAATATTAACATTTGATATGAGAAAAATACTTGTCAAGATAAATATATACTTACATCTCTTGGTTAACTTGCAGCATCGCAAGTTCAAAGCTTTTTCTTCTTTTGGCCCCGCAGCTTAACTGATTCATACTGGGACATGATGGTCCTCGCCACTGGTAATGGCAACTTCAGAGGAGAAATTCTTCTTCTTTGCGTGAGAGAAATAATAATAATAATAATACAGAGCCGACACGGCCAAAATGCCGCTTGTGCGGTGAGCAACAAAAAATTCCGAACAGAATATAGTCATAGCTGAGTCATTATCGTGTCTCCAGATACTTAAAGCGTGTTTGAAGCCGGTCACAGTTTCCAAAAACGTCCCAACGAGAAAAAAATAAAGAGAATGGCAACTTCCAACTAGAGAACTCAAAGTGAAAGAGAGACAAACTGCATCACGTGACCTGTCTCTTCTGATTGGGCACGGTCATCAAAACTCCATAGGCATGGAAGAGATTGGAGGAAACTGATCATGTGACCCCATCCTCATTGGATGCTGTTATTCATGTGCTGCAATTTGCCACTCTCTTATGGTGTGCTCAGTTGGACGGTGTCTCTCTAAATCGCCGCCGTCTCCATCTATAGCCTTGAGTCCACGATGCTAAAAATGGATCCGAGACTTCGGATGAAGAAAGAATTGACCAATCACAATGTGATCAAATTGTCATGTGATCAAATTGTTTAAATTTGATTTGTTAATTTTTTTCGCTGCCCGAGATCTCGGACTGATTTCTAGCATACATATTTCTAGCATACGTAGACGTCGGGCTTAAGGTTCCTTTTGATAACGCTCAACGCTCATTTTCGGTGTCAAAATAAATCAGTGATAGAAATTGACAAATATTAAACGTCAGTTTTGATCACGTAATTTATTTTGACGCTGAAAATAAGCGTCAGCATAAAAAGGCACCTTTATGTCACATAAGAGACAAAGGCTGCCAACTGTGAAATGCGAGATGTATTTCATGTCGAGAAGTTGATACTCAATCTTTCCTTGTCTGGCATACTTTATAATGAATCTTAGTTTCTCTTTCTAATCTTCATAATTTCTTAAATTCAATATTGAATAAAGGTTTAAATGAACAATGACAGTGCCAGTAATTAATATGAAATAAGTAAAAGGATATCACCAATGTAGTAAATACCATATTGTTAACTAAGTTAGGAAATGATAATGACAAAGCGATTTATTCAATCTCGATCTGCATTTGTTTATAACTTATTATTTAACAAAAGGAGATCGAATGGAACTGAAATTATATACTATATTTGTTAACTAAGCCAGAAGATAATGATGATAAAGCGATTTATTCGATCTCGATATCCATTTATTTATAACTTAATATTTAACAAAAGGAGATTGAATGGAAATGAAATTACACGCTCGTAATTGTTAATAAGCTAAGAAATGTTAATGAAATAGTGATTTATCTCTATTTGTTTATAATTAATATTAACAAAAAGAGATATCATTTCCTATTAGTTAAGTTAATAATTATCGATGTATAATTTCGTTTTCATCTAATCTCCTTTTGTTAAACATTGAGTTATAATCAAATGGAGATCGTTATCGAATAAATTGCTTTGTTATTATCATTTCCTAGCTTAATTAACAAATATCAGTATAATTTCATTTCCATTCGATTTCTTTTTGTTAAATATTAATTATAAACAAATAGAGATAAATTACTTTTTCATTATCATTTCTTAGCTTAGTTAACAATTAGCGTGTAATTTCATTTCCATCGGATCTCTTTTTGTTAAATATTAAGTTATAAACAAATGGAGATTGTGATCGAATAAATCACTTTTTCATTTCCAAGTTTAGTTAGTAATTACTAGCGTTTCATTATTCCGACTTTATCGATGCTGTTGTTTTGAAAAAACCGACTGAGACACTAGTATAAACTCACGCCATGCTTAGCGCTGAGACACTACCGTGTCTCCAGATCGCAGAATTCACTGATCATGCGTATCATTAGAGCTCCTTGCGTAAAGAATGTTAGAAGGACACGAAACTAGCGCTCCTTGCGTAAAGAATATCATGAAAGTTAGAAAGACATGAAAGAAATGTGTGGAATGCTATCGACGACAATAATGATGTATCTTAATCTGAAAAGTGGCAGTTCGGAATTTTGCGTCGCGATATGTCCGCTTGTAGGGCACGTAGAGAAAAAATAAAAGCACCTATAATACGACCGAAGTGTAAGCTATCGATTAAGTATACTTAAAGACATCGGGACAGTCGTTATTGTGATCCGATAACCTCGATCTGACGCAACTTGCCGATTAGCGTAAAGGAAGCACGTCTATGCTTAGAGAGACATTACCAGTCTCCTGATAAAGATTATATTTTTTTACAATAGAAGGTTGATAACACGTAGCAGCCAGATGATTTTATTGTAAACAAATGCGAAAAAAATTTCCTTCTATTCCTTATCAAAACATTGCTCATATTTTTACTTCTTATCCATCCCTCAAGTAAATCCAATAATAAACAAGTAATATTCTATCAAGAAATAATAAACTTTATTAATAAATACTCTATTAGAAATCAGTATACTTAACATAATCACACATAGTACTATCATACGTACTATCACATATTTACTACGTGATAGTACACACTATGAAACACAAATAGTACTTCCTGTTTTTATAATAACAATTTTCAAAACTGTAATCGTATAAGATCTGCACCGTGCATGCTTCACTACTAACTTTCCGTTGAGAGAAACAGTAGCTAAGAAAAACAATTGGTTGAGTCGCGAGATCTCTATTTAGTATATTCTCAGCAGAAAATAAGTAGTGAAATATGTACATTGTACATGCAGGTGTTATGCAAATTACATTTTTGGAAATTGTTATTATAAAGACAGAAAGTCTTTATAATAACTATTTGTGTGTAATAGTGAGTGTTACATGTAATAATGCTACGTGTGATAGTATTACGTGCTATTCGTGATAATGCTACGCATGATAAATATATGGGAAAGTGAATTGTGCGCATCTAAAGGAAATTTGTTGTCTTGAAATGATTTTCCAAGTTCAAAGCGATATAACTATGGAAATACAAGCTAGAAACATTCTTCTACCATTACGTATCCTCATATTGAACAGATTTTTATTCAATAAGGTTATATTTGGCAAAAAAAAAAACGGAAAAGTGAACAAATTTCTGACGCGTTGGGTAATTATACGCAAAGCAAAAGTCATAGAAAATTTATGAATTATGGAAATGCCAAAAAAATCAAAAAATATATTTAATATATTGCAATACAACTTGTCTGACCGAGTTAACTCGCTATGATAATTAAGTAGATCATACTGCCGAATGTGAGCGGCGGTTAAGTAACTCATCTACACCCACAGGTCAACGGTTTAGGGCAAAGGAATCTTCGAAGGAGAATGGTGGAACTCTTAGTGCCACTTAAATCCATCTTGTTACCGAGCAGCAGCGGAGACAACAGCGTTTCGAAGACCGACGGAACGACCGAAGTGCGTGCAGAGTTCCAGCGTGCAAAATCCAGCGGTATGGCCAAACAACTGTGACTGACCAACCCGTTTCGGTAAGCGTGGTGTTTAACTGCCAAACAACCCTCCAAACATGAATATGTTGAATTTTAAAACTACATTACTCCAGGCGGATAGAGCGAGATGCTCAGAATTTCGCGCTATGCAGTTTGTCCCACGAATTCTAAGGGGGGGGGGAGGACAAAAATCCGAACCAAATCACGAAAAAGAAGAAAAACTAACTATTTATTGCTACATACAATATCCAAACTATGAGACTTGAAGACTACCTCACTGTGCTCGAAGAAGAACTTGCCAACATAAAACGGAAAACGTAGGACTGAGTGAGACAAAATTGGCGGGAGAGGCTGCTACTACCTTCAAGTCGGGACATCTGCTGTTCCAAAGAAATGCTAACACGACGCGGGAGGCGTTGAACTCATGATGCATAGAGATGTTACACATCTTGTCACAAAGACAAGGGCAATTTCAGACAGAGTGATATGTCTCATCATAAAGCTGAATCCACAATATTCGATCAAAATCATCAAACCTGCGCACCGACGCTGGCATATCAAGATGAAGAAGTCGAACTTATGTATGAAAACATTACTGCCACAAAAGCTGAGACCCCCTGCAAACTTACAATTGTCATGGGCGACTTCAACGCCAAAATTAGATAAAAGACAGATGCGGACCCCGAAAATATCGGGAAATTCGGATTGGGAAACGATAGAGGCCAGATGCTTATAGATTTCCTTCGAAAAGAGAATCTCTATTGCATGCCAACCTTTTTTCGAAGACTGGAGCAAAAAAAATGAACTTAGGCTAGCCCGGACGGCATAGTGCGCAACAAAATAGACTACGTGCTGTCAACTGACAGATCGGAGATAAAGATGTCTCAGCCCTCAATAATAATCGATAATACGGACAGCGACCATAGGACAGAATGCAAAATCGATGTAAACCTCCGACTCTAGAGGAAGAAGGTGACCTCAAAAACCTTGAGACTAAGTGCAGACATAAAAGTGAGGGAGACTGAATACCAGAGACACGTTAAAGAAAAATTAGGGCCGAGTGAGAACCTAGACACTCTAGAGGTGAATGAAATCAACAGCACAATTGTCAGCGGCGTACTAGAGGCAATGAGAGGAGCGTGTGCGCTACGTAAAATCAACTCCCTCCAAGTTAACGGCTGAACTCGTACAGCTGATTGAGACACACAACAAGTCGAGACGCAACACACTACACACAGAACTCAACAAAAAGATGAAGAAGGCCATTAGAAGAGACATTCAAGCCCACAATACAAAAGTCATCGAACTAGATGTAGAAGACAACCTCAATATGCGAATATTGAGATTTAATCTAGCAAGAAAAAATCAGAATAACGTGCTTAAGGGGTAATATCACCTTGTAACCTGCAAAACTGAGCCTTATTTCAAAGGCTTACTGTGAACTCAAAAAAATTTTTTTTAATATGGGGTTTTGCACTAATGAAAGTACAAGTCTTTAGGTATAAAAAACATATTTTATTCAATTTTTTAAATACAAAATGACGGCGTGGAAGCACACTGAAAAAAAGCCGTTTTTTTTTATACATCCGCATTGGCGTACATCTACAGGTCACAATTTTTTATCTAGAACAAAAAACCAAAGATTTTCTTCAAATATAAGGTAAAATGAAGTGAACATCGACGGATTTTTTTGAAAAATGAATTTAAAAAAAAATGGCATCGTTTTGATTGAAAAACCCGTTTTTTTCGAAAAAATCGATCGAAAATCGGCTATAAAATCGGTTCAACAACAAATATCGAAAAAATCCTCCGATGTTCACTAGAAAATCATGTTTTTAAGATACAGTAAAAATTTCAAAGCAATCGGTTGAAAATTGTAGGCTCTATGTGTACGCCAAGTTCAAAAAACATGGTTTCGAGATAAACGCGTTTAAAGTTTCAAGTAGTATGTTTTTAGTGAAATTTTTGTTTTACCTTTAATCTGCAATGCCTGCTCCATACAATTGGCCTTCCAAATGAAGATTCTCTTGGTCCTCATCTTTTCTGGATGAAGTTGCATCTTTACGGGCAGCTTTAGCCTCTTCAGTGAGGGAGCGCTCGGAAAGCGAGATACGAACATCATCGGCTTCCGAGCAGAAATTGTAGCATTTTTCTCCAATTGTGATGCCCAATTGCTCCATAACTGTAAGAACTCCCTTGTAGCCATCATTGAAATATAAAACAGCAAGAAATACAGCTGTATCGAGGACGATTTTGCCACTAGAAATGTTCTTAGATGCCATGGACCACACGAGCGTTTATTTTCTATAAACAGCTGCTCTTTCACTCTCTAAATAAGACTAGTAGAGACATCTATTAGTCCTAATTGAAGGCTTGCAAGTAGAAATCATAGGTAAATTTCATACAAACAAAATTCGAGGCCCTAGCTGTAAAACTCTCAGCGCTCTATAAATATCGTTTATTTCGCTCCCCGACTACGCTCAGAAAATCGCTATTTTGATAAACTTAAAATATTTCCCCCCCCATAATCAACATTTCCTATCATTCTTGGATAGTTTAGGGAGTGTTTAAGCCAATAAACAAAAAATGGAGAAAAAAAAAGTCACAAGGTGATATTACCCCTTAAGGGACAACCAAGGAAATCCTCAGTATGGAAAGGATGGAATACTAAAAATTGTCTAAAAGTTCTACGAGGATCTGTACGTTGTCAAAAAGTCCTTGCACCTGCGCATGTAAGACGTAAGGTCTCTCCCGAGGATTACTAGGGACGAAATCAGAGCAATCTTAAAAAAGTTAAAAAACCAGAAAAGTCCGGTAGAGGACAGACTGACGGCAGAAATGCTGAGAGGAGTCGCCCTAGAAAATGCATTGTTCAACATGTGCCTTGTTCAGTAAATGTATTGAGAGCGGACTAGATAGGTGGCAAAATACCGAAGTGACACTATTATTCAAAAAGGGAGACCCGAGCTGTATAGAAAATTACCGACCAATAAGCGTACTTAGCCCTGTACAAAATGCTGACCAAAATTATTACCAAGCGCTTGACAAATAAGTTTGATATGCAACCAGTAGAGCATGCTGGCTTTCAAAAGGGATATAGCACTAACGTATCTACATACAGTCCGCTCTTGGATTGAGAAAAGCGCTAATTACAATATATTTCTATGTTTAGTTTATGTGGACTATCGGAAGAGAGAGAGAGAAAGAGAGAGGAAGAGAGGGGGGGAGGGAGAGGAGAGAGAGAGAGAGAGAGAGAGAGAGAGAGGGGGGGCATTCGATCTCCTCGAGACATGGGCGGTGCTGACAGCTATGGACGATGCTCGTACGGACTGCCAGTACTCAACACTTGTCAAAAATTTGAAAGCTTACACTCCAAGTGAAATTTAATGACGACTGGAAGATCGACAAGATACTTGTGAAAAGAGGAATCAGACAAGGGGATACTGTGTCTTCTAAATTATTCACACTAGGACTCGAATATTCAAAAACCTCAAGAAACTGGAGGCAAAAAGGAATATGCATAGAAGGCGATGCATAGATATGCAATTATCTCAACCACTTACGCTTTGCCGATGATATTGTCTTAATCAGTGACAATCCAACGGAACTCGCCGACATGTTGAAAAAACTGAATGATGTATCTAAAGCTGTGGGCCTCTTCATGAACTTGTCAAAAATTAAAGTGATGGGGGCAGCCGCAATCTAAATCTCAATTAACGGAAAAATCATAGAAAATGTCAAAGAATATATGTACCTGGGTGACACAATGAAGCTAGGCAGAGAAAATCAAACTGAGTTGAGGAGAAGAAGTGGTCCAAGTTGGGCGGCTTTCGGGAAACTCAGCTACATTTTGAAGAACAAGAAGGTACTTATAAACCTGTAAAAAAAAGTTTACGAAGCGTATGTACTGCCAGTCATTAGGCGAGACCGTCACACTATCTCACACAGAGCGGAGAGACTCCGTGTCACGCTAAGAGCTATAAAGAGAGCCATGCTCGACATCAGCGTATGAAACATAATATGAAATAAGACAATAAGACGGCGTACCAAAGACACATGTCATTCATAGGGTAGCAACCTTAAAATGGATGGGCTGAACACGTTGCAAGAAGCTCCGACAAGAGATGGACCAAGAAACTGCAAACGTGGAGACCGAGAGCAACAATCAGAAGTGTGAGGAGACCACAGACAAGGTGGCATGATAACATTACCCGGGTAACATTACGGTCAGACGGCACAGGATAGAGAGACAAGAAGCGTATGGAGATGGCCTTTGTCTAGGAGTGGATGGTAAATGGCTGACAAAGAAGAAGAAGAATATAAATATATATCAAATATACACAGTGTGACAAATATGTTCCCGGACAGGGCCTGAAAATCATAATTGAAACAACAATATGCATGTTTTTTGGTTTTATTATTCAAAATATTCTCCTCTGGCTTGAATACACTTGTTACAGCGATTCAATAGTGATTCAAATGCATGTTCTAGCTCAGTTTGCGGAATTGCCTCTAGTGCCTGTGTAGAAGCTGATTGGATGGTCGGAATGTCATCAAAAAAGCGTCCTTTCAATTTCAATTTTAATTTTGGGAATAATGAGAAGTCGCAGGGGGCCAAATCAGGTGAATACGGTGGATGATTTAACACAGAGACACGATTTCGAACCAAATATTGACGGACAATCAATGAAGTGTGACTCGGTGCATTATCATGCAACAAAGACCAATCTTCTGGATCACGATATTCGGGGCGAATACGATGAATTCTGCCCATCAATCGCTTTAAAACTTCGATCAATCGCTTTAAAACTCTTTGTTCCATATTAAAATTTCTACCTCGACCAAAATCTTGTTTAACATGAACTGTCATATCTTCGTTATATGTCAACCAAAATGAATGAAACTTTGACAGATGATAGCAAAATGTTCAACCTTTAAAATGCATGTTTGAACGCACAGATGTCGCCACTGGTTGCTGAGATATGGTTCGTGTCTGGGAACATATTTGTCGCACTGTGTATACTACGCAATAAAATAAAGGATCATCTAATCCTCAAAAATAGATATACCGTATGTAAATATGAACCCGCAATTTACCAATAGATGGCCATAGCTGTCAATGTAATTGCCATCAGACCGCGTCATTGACGCCATTTCCTTGTTCTGACAAAGATTTTCAACTCACAACAATACAAGTTTCATACAACAGTATAGTTTGTAATAGCGTTGAACATGTCGAATTTTGTGCCTGGAAACTACGATTCGCGGACAGCATTGATTTTCTGTTACCATTTGAAGAAAACTGCTGCAGAATCGCATCGAATGCTTGTCGAAGCTTACGGTGAGTATGCTCTTGGTAAATCACAGTGCTTTGAGTGGTTTAAAAATTCAAAAGTGGCGATTTTGACATGAGAAACGAAGAACGTGGAAAACCACCGAAAAAGTTTGAAGACAACGAATTGCAAGCATTGTTGGATGAGGATGACGCTCAAACTCAACAACAACTCGCGGATCAATTGAATGTGACACGAGAAGCCGTCTCTATACGTTTGAAATTCATGGGAAAGATTCAGAAGATGGGAAAATGGGTTCCACATGAACTGAATGAAAGACAGCAGGAAAACCGAAAAACCACTTGCGAAATGCTGCTCGCCAGGTACAAAAGAAAGTCATTTCTCCATCGAATTGTGACTGGCAATGAAAAGTGAATATATTTTGAGAATCCTAACCGTAAAAGATCATGGGTAACTGCAGGCGAACCATCGACATCGACTGCCAAATCGCTATGGACGGAAGACAATGCTCTGTGTTTGGTGGGATCAGAAAGGTGTGATCTATTATGAGCTGCTAAAACCTGGCGAAACCGTTAATATTGAACGCTACCGACAACAAATGATCTATTTGAATCAAGTTTTGCGTGAAAAATGACCGGAATATCAAAAAAGGCAACACAAAGTGATTTTGTTTCATGATAATGCACCATCACAGATACCAAAACTGGTCAAGGAAACGATTGAGGCGTTTGGTTGGGAAATACTTTCGCATGCGGCTTACTCACCAGACTTGGCTCCGTCCGATTATTACTTATTTGCATCGATGGGATACGCACTTGCTCAGCGCTTCACTTCTTACGAAGATGTACGAAAATGGCTAGATGACTGGTTTGGCTCAAAAGAGCAACAATTTTTTTGGCGTGGCATTCACAAATTGTCAGACAGGTGGGAAAAATGTATAGCGATGGGCAATACTTCGAATAAAATATTTTTTATCATTTTCATGCAATAAACGTGTATTTTCTATAAAAAAATTCCGGTTTCATATTTACATATATTTGGTATATATATATATATATATATATATATATATATATATAAAAGAATGTAACTTCATCAAAAATGATCATAACGAGATTTTTAAAGAAACATTTTATAGCTTATATTAAATATTTACTTTCAAGATCGATAATTGATATTTCGATCAGATTGAATTTTTACGGAGCTATAAGAACAGAAATGGGTATCAGTCAAATTTGAAAATTTTCTATAAACTTTACAAAGTAACTTTATGGCGTGAAATAAAAATCGCACACAAACGCGACTTACAGCAGCCGAAAGAAGGAATCTGTACCTTTAATTTATTTTTTCATTGAACAATGTACGATTTTTTTTTTCTTAACGAGTTATTCAACATTATAGCAAAAATGATTCCTTTTACTTCAATGTTGAATAATTTGATGAAAAAAATCATGTAACGTTCAATAGAAAGCAACTTGAAGATAAAAATTCACTTTTTCGACTATTGTAAACCGCATTTATGTCCGATTTTTAGTTCACGCCAAAGACCTTTGTAAAATTTGTATAAAATTTTCAGATTTTACGGATATCCATTTCTGTTTGTATAGCTTCGTAAAAATCAATCGAAATATCAATTGCCCATTTCGAAAGTAGAGATTTCAAGCTTTAAAATGCTTTTTTAAAAATCTTGTTTTGACTATTTTTGACAAAGTTCCTCTATCTTGAAGTTTGCCTACTTCTGAACAAATGATTATAAACTCATTTAAAATCGGTATTAAAAAGCATCAAAATTAAAATGCATAAATCTCCATCAAAAATAATCGCGAAACAATGTTTGGTAAAGCATCTTAAAGCTTAAGACATAACTATCGAATGCTTCGCATCATATTTCTCTGTAAAAATTTTATTACTAGACATCGGATTTTATATGCAGATATTTATTATTAAAAAAAAGAATTTGTAACTAAAATTTGTATTGTTTGCAATATGTAACATAGTTACACTATAACATATATGAGTATGAAGAATAGGGATGACGAGACAAGACGAGATTTTAGGAAATATCGTCTTATTTTGAAAAAATCTTGAAATGTACATTTTTATCTTGATCTCGAACTCGAAAATCTTGTCTTGTCTCGAAATTCTCGACAATTTAAATAATGCGTCGTCTACAATACAAAGTAAAATGTAAGAATAAGAAATTGACCAAATCGATTATTCTTCTCAGATTTGATTGTAATTGGTCAATTTTTTACTCTTACTTCTTACTCCGTGTATTGTAGACGACACTTAAGGCGATCGCAACCGTGCAGCGCAACAAATCGCTGCGCGCTGGTCAATGATCTTTTGTTTTTCAAACGGTCAGCGTCGCAGCGTCGCATTCCCGCAGTATTTTTCCTACGGTGTCAGACTGCTACACACAGACGCATAAACGCCGAAAATCAGTATTTAGCAGACTGTGGGATTGTAGCGATTTTACAATGGCTATAAAAAGAAAAAAGGACGAGGAAAACTAGTAAGAGTGAAAGTGATCTCGAAATAAATAATAAAAATGAAACATTACATTGTTAAGAACAATTTTGATATTAAGATTGTGAACGATACGAAAGTTGGAGTGTGCAAATTGTGCAAACATTTAATTAAAACAATCAAAATGACGATATTAAATACAAGTGGTCTTAGAAGACATCTGCAAAGAAGTCATGCAAAAGTGTTTATGAAACTATGTTCCGAAATTTCAAATCTCTAGAAGTATCTTCGAAACAAACACATATTCATATGTTTAAGCAAGTATGTTTTTGTAGTGTTATAATGAATTTACAGAATAATTGAATATGTATCATTAAAAAAAATATATTCTACTATTTAGCGATCCCGTATAAAAAAAATACTCTGCGTGTAAAGTGTAATTCTTTTTGACATTTCCTCTAAGCAAACAATTTTGCATGAATCGTATGTCTGTAACACATTCATCTATAACATATATATATCTATAAAAAAACAGACACATGAGCTATGATCAAGAATAAATTTCTCTATAGGAAAATCCACTAGTAATTTGAATAGCTTCTTGAAACAAGAGAATATGCAACTTGTCGCAAGAGAAAGGGACGCGCTACTATTTGTAAAAAGAAACGTTTACGAGTTCTACAAGAAGGCATACGCAAATCGAGTCAGTCTTCTAAAGATTCTAAAGTTTTTTTCGGATTATGCCTTTTGGGCTTCTGAAAGATATGTTTTTTTTTTTGTTCTTTTTGGAATGTGATGCTAATTAATGATTGTAATCTTAAATGTAACTTATCTAGCATCTTATAATTATGTACGAAATTCCTCTACATTTTAGAGTATCTTCTAGAGGTATATATAAATGGAAAATCTTTTAACATTAGCGGGAACTGCTAAAAGCAGAATATTTTTTTTGTGAAATAATTTAATTGTCATTTAAATGTAAAAGTCGAATAATGAAGATATTGATTTATATAAATATCAAACCTGATTATATTCGTTATTTTATTTTTACTAATTATTTTGACCGATTAATTCAAGGAAAAACTATTCGTTAACATTAGGTACTTAATACTAATTAATTAATTTATATTTATCTATATTACAAACAGCATCAAGTATTACAAATCAGTATTTAAATCGCAAGATTGTCAAATGGATGGCAATAAAGTATCTTCCTTTCAACTTCTTTGATGAAAAAGCACAAGATTTTTTTAGTATTTTAAATCCTAAAATTAGTATGCCAAAGCGTACTTTGATGCGAACAAAGGTTGTACAAGTTTTTACGGAAATACAAAAATCTGTAATTGATGTCTTGATGCAAAACAAATCGAAAATATCATTCATTTTGGATGATTGGACATCCATTGCAGGAAAATCTTACTATGGAATAACTGCACATTTTATTAATGACGAATGAAAATTGGTTTCTATTGCTTTAGATTTCATAGCTTCAAATGATTATTACACAGGAAAAGATATCGCGGAAGTATTTTTTGCATCTTTAAAAGATAAAGGTATTTTAGAAAAAGTTCTAGGTATAACATTGGATAATGCTCCAATACTACATTCATTGTAGAATTCGAAAAGCTTATGAAAAAGACTTCACTAGATTTTGATCGTGAGAATCAACATTTTCGCTGTATTGCGCACATTATAAATTTAGTTTCTGTGCAGGATTCTTTAAAAAAGTCACTTATCGAAGAGATTTCCGAAAATGAAATTAATAACGACGAAGATTATCCGATAACAATCTGTTCTTAAATTAATAAGCATTTTTATAAAACTGAAAAGATCAGAACAACTTCGTAACAAATTAAAGAGTAGTTGTGATATAACAAACACCGAGTACTTATCGCCAATAATTAATATAGTAATGCGTTGGAATTCAACATTTGACATGATCGAATGTGGATTATCATTACGCCCAGCTTTGAATGCACTTTGTAGCACTAGTGATGTTTTGAACATACGGCGTTTTCTGTTAATTGATGATGACTGGTATTTATTAACACAAATTAATTTATTTTTAAAAAATTTCAAATTAGTTTCCACTCTTCTAAAAGGAGACAAGTATGATATAACATTGCCATAGTAGCATTTAATATGCTACTAGATAAAATAGAAAATACAATACAATTATTAAACGACAAAGAAGATAGATATAAAATTGATGAAAATTTGCTTTTGGCATTTCAAACAGCAAGAGATAAATTAATTAAATATTATAACAAGGCTAACTGGATTTATTGTGTTGTATTACTGTTAGATTCTAGACATAAGTTAGAAACATTCAAATTGACTAATTGGGGTAAAGAGCTGCTTTGTCAATCGTTAGCAAAATTCAAAGAAATTTATAAAGAACATTACTCTGAATCGTGTTTTAATGAAGATAAATCTTTCAATTTAAACAATACCACTTATAATTTCGATATACTATTGATATAAATTCATTGCATGAAAATAATTCTGATAATGATTGGCATAAAAAAATTGATGAATATCTAAGTTCTAAAAGAAAGATGAAGATATTTTAGAATAGTGGTCTAAGCAAACACATGTTTTCCCTTGTTTGTCGAAAATGGCAAGAGACTTCTTAAGTATTTGCGCAACATCCGTCGCAAAGATTATTCTCTACAGCAGGATTAATTATAACAAAATATAGAAATAGATTATGTGAGGAATCAGCGAGATTCCTACTTTGTTTAAAGTCATAGGCTACATATTCAATATCTAAAATCTTTTTCGGCGAATAATAATTATAATTGGCGCAATAAAGTATTTGAATGATAAAAAATGTAATTCGTGTATTATTGGATTTACAATTAGTATTATATTAGATATAGTTTAATGTGATCTAAGCTTAGCAATATTGTACACATTTGGTATTACTAATCATGTTTGTATTATTTGTTTAAGAAAACAATTAGAGTAATTCCGGTATATACGATATACGAGTATATCATTTTATGTGACATATGATTGCGCTATTATTACATTGACAAATCGATTCAACTGACAGTAGTTTTATTTGACACACTCATATTTTTTCTGACTTCTGCGACATAAATCCTATATAATTTCTATAATTTTTCGAGATTCGAGATTTTCAAGAATCTCGAGTCTAAAATCTCGTCTTGTCTTTAAACTTTCCGCGCAAATCTTGTCTCGATCTCGTCTTGAAATTCGGGACGAGACAAGACAAGATTCTCGAAATCTCAAATCTTAAGGCATCCCTAATGAAGAAATATATGCAAAATAATATATTAGTTGTAGTAAAAAGAAATCCATTATTTTTCCAATGGATGGCTTTAGATCTCGCAACGCAAGATACAGATTACTAAAGCCATCTATTGGAAAAATAATGGATTTCTTTTTACTACATCTAATACATTATATATGCAAAATATGTTCTTATAAAAAATTGTTCTATATTTTTATTTATGTTATTTCATTAATGTTATTCGTTTCTGATTAAGTACATTTTTAAGTGTTCTGCACTCGTTAGAAAGGAGTGCAAGAGGCGTGGTAAGATGCAAAAGAAGGAGAATTCGAGTTATTTCTTTGGGCACTTTATTTCACGATAAACTTGTACACTTTTATCCGCAGCAATCGATGCTCGGCAATGTACAAAATTGTTAAGTAAAGACGTGAGGCGCGAGATGCGAGGTTCTGATTACAAGTACTACTGCGAGACTGAGGCCGGAATGACTGGTTTGGCATAGTTTTATAAGTGCCGACTTTCTGGAAAGATCTAGACTTTTCTAATCGGATATGTCGTCATTACGATATTTCCAGAAGATTAGCATCATTAGATCTGCGAGATTACAATCACTGCCGTTCCAATTTGAATTGTCTGGGAACACCGTCGGCGGGGTGCTCCAGGAGCTGTAACCTCCGTTACGTCACGCCGAATTGGCGCTCGCGCTCGCTGCGCTTAGAGCGATGGAACGCTCCTAATTCGCGAGAGAATCGGCGCTCCATTTTGAGCGCGGTTCCTTAAACATGGTTTTTATTATTTTACTTATACATATATTGATACAATATAATTAATGTAATTAACACATTTAATTTGAAAATTTATATTGTATTTTATACTTATAATATTACAAAAAATAAAGTTATGCAAAAGATAATTTAAATTATAATTTTTAAAATAAAATATTTTGAGAATTATAATTTGTAATAAGTTATTACAAATGGTGCTCATATAAATAGAACCTTGTAGAATTGAAGAATAAACTTTGGTGACACAGATGAAACAAATTTTTTCTGCAAGTTTTTTTAATTATACCGTACAACTTAACATTTTCTTAAAATGATTTCTTAATCATTACGCTACAATTTTTTTAATTGAAGTGTAACGATTTGAAATGACTAATACATTTTTACGTTTTTTAACTAAAAATTAATATTTATTGTTGCTGCGCCAGTATTAGCATTACCCGAGGTGAACTACGGAAAGGTTACGCGGACAGAATTACATCTCGTGTACATGAGTTCGTGTGTGTGTGTGTGTGTGTACATTTGCATTTTCGTTAGCCTAAAACGAACGCACGTACGCACGCATATCGTATACGTATTCGCATTAACACAGTGTGCTAGAATCGGTGTAGCTATCCTACTACTTAATCCCAGTTAATCCATATTTATTTATATATATATTTTATCATATATTTTATCTCCTTTGCTCCAATACTAATATCATCCTTTCAAATTGTATGTGAAGACGCGCTATAATGGAGAAGAACAAACGAATAAGTCATCTACAGAGAAAAATTTTTTTAAACAAATATAAATGAAATACGGTTGAACGTATGAATCCATCTTTCGATGCCGTAACGTCACACGAACCGATTTTAAATCTTATCCCCCCCCCCAATTTATTCATCACTCGGAAGAATTACAGGGAGAATCTTCAGACCTAAAATTTGGCGGATAATAAACATGCAGGTCGGTAATATACATACGTCTCTTCCAAGATACAAAATCAACTATAACACACATGCCTAGAGTACTCATATGAATTTGAGATCTTATTTCCATTTTACTAAACGTTTTTACTGAAATGTAACCCTGATGCTCTATTTGGTATTTTGAACATGAAGTATTAGTACATATTACCAGATTGCGGAAACCAAGTTCCCGGTTACGAATTAAATGTGGGAGCAATAACAATTACGGTTAGCTATTTTACACAGATTCACTTTTCGCAAAAAATTCTCGCGGATATTTATATGATCATTGTCGGTTAATGACATCGAAAATGCAAAGATCAAATTTTATAACAAAAGATTTTTAGAGACATCCGGTGATAACATTAATGTAATTTGACACCGCAAATCACAGTGTCAGCAAATTTCCAAGTTTCAATATGACCTTGTCAGCGTAATAAAAAAATTTTTTCAAAGACATTTAACATGTTTCGCAATGACAATGATTAATGTAATATGATACAAATAATATATGATATGATATAATTGAGATGCGATACGTTGCCAAATAGTTCAATATCGGCTAATATACAGCTGCTTTGTTCGTGTAATTTAAGAGTTTCTTTAGAATGATGATCATCAATATAATTTGATACAATACCTGCAAAAATGCAACATTTACAATTTCATCAAAGTATAGCTGCTTTGTTAGCGTAATGCTTTGTTAGAGTTTGTTCGAGATATAGCTAACACAAACAGTTTTTGCAAATTTAGCGTACGTGCGACATGCGGATCGGAAGCTTCTAAAAGGATTCCAAGCGTCTTTAGAGGTTTCTAAAACATAAACTTGGCCATCACCTCGTCAATAAAGTCGAAAAACATAAGCTAAGCCGCATGTCGTACATATACAGATCTCAACCGCTATAACGGCGAGCTAACTCAGATCGGTCGCAGCGCACGCGCGCTCGCATGACGCAAAACGCGTAATATGCGTACATCCCAATCAAGATTCCAGATTTAGCGGGCATGCATGGTAATAGGGTACTGCTTGGCCATCGCGCTCGAAATTGCCAATCGCTGCCCGAAACAGAGGGCACCTCAAATTTTTCAATTTTGCGAGAATCTCATAAGCGAATGCAAGGGGAAGCCTTTGTTCTTCAAAGAGGATAAAAGGCAAAATCGAGAAGCAATCCTTCTTCTTTTTCTTCGCTGTTCTCGATTAGAATCAACGCTTCGCTACAAGTGCAACCGCCTAGGAGACGCTCCATCGTCAGAAAACCGCCGCGTTCGATCCGCGATAGAGAATTCGCATAAATCGAACTTCAGCTGAAACGCCGTATTACTCAAAATTTTCTCGCTATCGTTCTCGCTCTAACTCGCTCTCGAACAGCGTTATTGAGCGCGGTATACGCGGTGGTTTGAGCCAGTGTTCAAACAGGTACGCGTCAACAACAAATACATGCTGTCATAGGATCCATCGAAATCGTCATCATACTTGATGTACTATGTCAACAATCTATACGCTGTGCAATGTGTCAACTATTGCCTTACGCCGATTTTCAATGGGTCGACGACGTACAAAATTGAATTTGACTTTATGACCATCGCGTTAGATTCGTCAATAGGCTATATTCTCGAGATGGAACATCTTCAATGTTGCTTCCTGCAACATCTTCATGACGCGCACACTGATCTATCATTATGTCCGACGCGCGAGAAACCACCCGGCAAGCGCTATGACAAGCTCCTCGCAACATTATGCGATAAACAGCATTATGTCATACATTATTGTAACCTGCAGCAGTGTACTCATCACGGTCTTCGTATCACAAAGGTTTACCGTATACTGCAATTCGCGCAATCTCCATGGCTACGCGATTATATAGAACTAAATACAAAATTTAGAACTTTGGCCAAAAATGATTTTGAAAAAAATGTATACAAACTTATGAATAACGCGATATTTGGCAAAACCATGGAGAACATGAACGATCGCGTCGATGTAAAGTTATTAACGAAATGGGAAACAGTGTTGAGGCAATGATCGCAAAACCAAATTTCCATAACAGTATTGTCTTTTCGGAGAATCTGATCGCCATAGAACTGCGTAAACTCAAAGTGCAGTTTGACCGATATACGTAGATATGTGTATCTTCAACATATCCAAGATGTTTGTACGAATTTCACCACGAGTATATCGCTGTTTCGCGAAAAATGCAAAATTATGTATACTGATACTGATAGCCTCACATATCATGTAGAATGTGACAATGTTTATGATATCATGAAACGCGATATAAGTAGATTTGACATGAATGATTACTCGAATTCGTTGGGCTTAGAGCAAAAATGTATACCTTGTGTGTAGAAGGAAAGAAGGACACGAAGAAGGCAAAGGGCGTCAAGAGCAACGTTGTAGCGAGGCCTATAATGTTTGATCGAGGATTACACGTGATGCTTGAATGATGTAATCGAAATGACGCGTAGGCAGTCGTGCATAAGATCCAAATTGCACGAGGTGTACATGATATCAGAAACAAAAATCGCTCCACATAACAATAAGCGGTATATCGTGCCATATCCACCGACACGCTGCCATGGAGACATTACCGATGTAAATAAAATACATTTGTATTCTATATGTTTAATATGTATATAACATGAATAATATGTATAATATACTATGTATAATATATAATATAATGTATAATATATAATATATATAGTATGTATAATAATTATGTAGATATATTTGTAAATAATGTTTTTTATAATATGTATTATACGTATTTCTACGTTTAAAACATATTTATATTTTTATAATAAATATAATTTTTACAACACATTGTCTTTATGTATCCACAAATTGTGCGAATTGTCAAATCCCAACCATTTCACATAAACCTCGTTATCTCTTTTGCGCAATACCTTTTCAACAAGATGTAGACGCTGTATAATTCGTATTTGAATCTTCCAGCGATAGGCTCCCCGCAAGAATCTTCCAACAGATACGTCACTGGATTAGTTCGCTGCACTTTGTTAATTTTAAACACTTCCGTGGTCCAATTTGTAACCTTTATCAAAGACTGTCTTGAATTTGCTCATGCGTACCGAATCACCCATTTTGTATTGCACGAGTGCGGCAATCTTTATGCGATTGCAAACCGTGGTTAAGAGCCTGTCGCGGGGGTAATGTAATAACGGGACGCATACCGATAATTCGATGCTTGCACGCGTAATTTGATACGAGACGCGATAAGATGTCGATCCATTTGTAATTTTCATTGTGCATAAAATGTTTCCATATGTCATTCTTCAACGTACGGTTGAACCGTTCGACGACCAAGGCTTTTATTATGGAATACGTAGAATGATGGTTGATGTTGCATCTCTTCAAGAATTTCTGCACATCCGAGTTGTAAAATTCCTTTCCTCTGTCAGTATGCAAATTTTTCGGACATCTTCCATCGTCTCAAATTATCTTTGCGATCGCCTTTGTCACCTCCCGCTCTTGGCTTAGAGCGGCTCGGCCCATGCATGCTTACTCAGCATCGATAACGGTGCGAATGTAGTGGTACCTCTGTTGAATCGCGTATAAGGATGCATTTCAATCATTCGCTTGCCATAGGTCATCGTATCAATGTATTATGACATATCTTCGCGAAAAATTTCTTCTCGCCGGAGCGCAATTCATCAACCAGCAGCCATTTCTCAGACATTGCGAATAATTATTCGGCACGATGCACTTCTCGAATCGTCTTTTCAAGTTTGTTTAGCACATTATTTTATAAAGCTGCAATCTCTTCTCGATTTCCTTCAGACCATTTTTCTAATCTTGAATACTCTGCTGCACGTATCGTTCGTTTGCTATATTAGCATCATCCATCGGTAGTGCTAATCGTTGAATCTTGCGCGACATCATTGGCACTATTATACTTGTATCCCTTACTATCCATTACTTGATTACTCGGGCTATGACCGCGCCGGTGAGCGTTTGTCGTCAGCAGAATACTTCTATAGGTCTATACGTCATCATCCGTATTGATACTTCCGTTGGGAAATTTCGTGAAGATTAACTCGTATAGGCCCGATGTTCCATCTTATCTTTTCCCTTTTATAATTATATCATCTGTCACGAGTGCTAATTGCACAAGTGACCATTGCATCACGAACGTGCAAGCAATATAAACGCTAAATAAATGATTGGCAAAACCGATACATTAAATGTATTTAAAGATGCCTTCAAAGAACAAAAGAAGACCCTAGGCGAAGGTAAATTGTAAACTAAAGAAATGCGGATTCAGAAGCTGTCCTCGTCTAATAAACGGAACGCTGACGAGCAAGCGCGAAAACGCTTAAGGATGACCCCAAAATTATAGAATATAAGCGCGACGTGGTCGTCGGTCAGAGAATTAGAACAGAATACGTCGCGTTATTTTGCCCGTCAACTCACCGAAACTGTAGAAGTACCTGTGTACGAGTACCTATGTGACGCGAATCTCAAGTAGTGCTAAGTGGAGTTGTAATAGAAAACGCTGGTGAAATGTGTATAAGTTTCTAAATATATTTTTGTACCAAAACTATAAAGCTACTATTAACTCCCGAAGTCCTCTGTGAATTCCCGAACCATGCCGTGAAATACCAGTCCAACAATTTGGTAGCAACGATTGGATCCATACAACTGACCCAGGACCCGGGAGCAGCGACGATAACAGCAACTGCCTAAATAAGGATCAATTAAAACAGGCAAAGAAGCAGCCCAAGGCGGAAAGTAGAAGCCAGATCCCCGTTCAAGTCGACCACCCAGTATATTAGTCGACGATCAAGACGCAGATAACAGCGTAATTTGAGAGGCGCGACCTACCACACGGTGACTCAGCATACGTCAGGCAACGAACAGCGGACAAGTAACATGCGATTAACCGCATTAATGTACGAGGGCAAGTTAATAAGTTTTTAGAAAAACATAGTAAAATATTTTTTTTGATCGATTCATTTTTATTGCTCAACATAGTCTCCTTTCAGCTCGATACACTTGATCCAACGATTCTCCAACTTTTTCAAGTCGTCCGAATAATATAATTTGACCAACCTTTCAAAATAAGCCTCTGTTTTGCCGATGAGCTGCTCTCTGGTGGTGAATCTTTTTCCTCCGAACCATTTCTTCAGGTTTGAAAACAGTAAATAGTCACAGGGGACTAAATCTGGCGAATATGCTGGATGAGAAAGCAATTCGTAGCGGAATTAGTTGAATTTGGCCATCAGTGCCGGGCACGTGTGAACCCGTGCATTGTCTTGATGAAAGAGCATTTTCTTTTTCGCCAAATGGGGACGTTTTTTCTTTAAAATGTTATTGAAATCGATCCAATAAGGCTGCGTAGTAATCACCATTGATTGTTTGCTTCGATGGAAAGTAATCGATATGAATTTATACCGCGTGCATCCCAAAAAATTGTGGCCATCACCTTTCCGGCCGACTTCACGGTCTTCACCTTCTTCGGAGTTGATTCATTCGGTGAAGTCCATTGTTTTGACTGTTTCTTCGTCTCTGGAAGGAATAATCAAAACAATGAACGTAATCAATGTGAAGTAATGGATCTATGTTTCATCCACAGTAATGAATCGACGCAGAATCCATCTGGATTACGTTGAAACATCTCCAAACATTGTTTTGAAATTGTCACGGACGCGCTTATGGTCTACAGTGAGCAAACGCGGCACCCATCTTGCCGATAGTTTTTTCATATCCAGTTGTTCGTGCAAAATTGAAATCACTGTGCTATGATATAGCTGTGGCCTCAACAAATTCGCGCACTTTCACTCGTCGATCAATCAAAACAATATTGTGGACTTTACCGATGATTTCTGGCGTAGCAGCTTCAATTGGACGTCCCGAACGAGATGCATCACATGTGGATGTACGACCACGTTTAAATTCATCCCAATTGTATACAGTCGCAAACGCTGGTGTAGATGTGCTATGAACATTATCCAACTCGGCTTTGATTTCTTTCGGCGTTAAACCTTTCATATGTAAATGTTTGATCACTGCACGAAACTCGTTTTTTTCCATTTTGCAAAAAATACAAAGACTGTTTGCTTTAATCGTCTACAGAAATGAATCCACGCGATGAATTCCGCTCAAAATTTTATAGTAATCAACTGTAGCAAAGATGCTACTTGTCAAAAAGTAATGTGACATGACACTGCGAGTGCCCTCTGACAGATTTTCTAAGAACTTATTGACTTGCCCTCGTAAGTTCGAAAAATCTTTACGCAACCATTGCAAACGGATAAATCCGGAAGCGAAAACAATCGTGACAGGCGTAACACTCCAATACTTTCGCAAATATACAGCGAGTACTGTACGTCCTAGAATTAGTTAATTAAACCCTGTGGGTATTGTCGAAGAAGCCGTGCGAGACTTACGCGACAACATGCAGCGTGTGTTAAAACCGCGATACCCAAGCGATAGCGCATCCGATTCGAATCTTCATTCGAATATTGTTATCGAGCGTGTATTTCCATTCGTGGATTTAGATCACAATCTACTAGCAGATAATAGGGGAGGAACAACGAGAACCCTCGTTAATTTCATACGAGAGTAATTTATTTGAAAACGCACGCTTCGAACCAGAAGATATGGCGACGCATCACCCGTCAACCTCGCGCGAAAGTGGTGAGATCGCGAACAATCAGCCGGTAGCGAATGCGGAAATAGAAGAAGAAATAGATCGTCTCAGAAATACCGTAGGAGAACGCGCGCGCAAAACACTAATTCAAAGTAGACAAGAAGAAATATTACATAGAATGATGGAAACAATTACGGGATTGCAAGATAGAATGAGCAGGATGAAAATTGCAATCTACCATCATAAAAATTTCCGATTGGCGTATCCCAATGATAGAGCGCTCAACGTCACATACGGACGGACGTAAAATGACGTAGGGGAAGCAAGAAATCAATCCGTGGGATATTTAAGACTAAAAGATGTATGGAGTTTGATATAGACGAATATTCGCGTCAGAGGATGCAGGAATTCATAAGCGCTAGTATCTATGCGATGGAAAAGATCAATTTCGTGGAAAAATCAGTCTTGTTAGAAGAGATATTAAACACGAAATTGAAAGGAAAACTCCTATCAAACTTCCAAACTAGAAGCATGACAGACTTCGAACGTGTATTCTAAGGTGTGCTAATATACGTACACAGTGCATTCAAAAAGTTCCGGGACTATTTTTTAAAACAGAAAAAACGAGATAATCAAAAGATATTTATTAGTTTTCTATATATAGGCCTTCTCTTTCCACACAAATTTTTGAACGTTCGTAGAGGTGTCGGAAGGCGCGTTTAAACTGCTCAGCCGGTATGGAGTTCATAATACGCGTCACATTGCGTTGAATGTCTGGAACATCGTCAAAACGGTCCCCTTTCATAGCGTTCTTTAGCTTGGGAAACAAGAAAAAGTCTGCCGGGGCGAGGTCCGGAGAATAGGGGGGATGGGTGATGACAGTCACCTTCCGTTTGGCTAGAAACTGCGCTACCAAAATCGCGGTGTGCGCGGGCGCATTGTCATGAAGCAAGAACCAGTCTCCGGATTTGTACTGGTTGGGCCG
>JAANIC010006625.1:227447-263075 GCA_017607545.1 Acromyrmex charruanus
TATACTATGATAATTCTAACATTGTTATAACATATAACAAAACATTATTAGTGAATATAAATTATAATTATATTTTATATGTATTATAATGTACATATACGCAATAATGTACCCAAAATATAATTTTAATATTACATATATCATTAATTCACTAACATGTTTATATGTCTTCACTAATATGTCAATAATAGTATAATATTTTTTGTGTTATTGTGTGTATACACATATATTATAATACACATAAATTGTAATTCGTATTCATGAATGTCTTTTTATATACAATGTTAGAATTAAATTTTATATATCATTATACACATTATAATATAAAATTGTAATATTGCATAAAAATTAGACAGAGTAAAAAGAGTTGCATTATGTATGTGCAATGTCGTATTCATTTATGATAATATATTATCGTAACCTAAAATGGCATTGGATGTAAGAAAAAAGTGCCATTACGGCTTCGTATCGATATAACTATTAATTAAAAATCTGTATTTTATGTATATTACAGACTTTTAGTACTGGTGACATATATTAGAACACGGCCTACATTGCATGTGTATATAATACAACTAAATATGTATATAATACAATTAAATTTCTAAGGTCCGATTCTACAAATATAAGATTAACTTCAATTATGTTTATTTTTGTCTCAATTCTAAAATTGGAAAATTTTCCAAAATAAATCTTACATTTGTGGAACCGACCCTAATATACGTCCCTGTTAAGATGGTAATGTAGGAAACGGAATAAAAATATCGATAATTAATCGATCGAATTTCCTGCAAGATCGTAATAACTCAGAGGGCGTAAGCAGCTTATACATTGGAAATGAAAAGCTGTAATATCGACCTTGATTAACTTCGGCCTTCGCTCCAGCATCCCCTTAAAACAATAGCCAGGTGAAAGCGCTTACACATAAGGACGACGCGTGGATACTTTAGCTATAGAGCTATACGAATCGTTGATCGAGAAACAAGAAAATACAAGCGAGCAGAAGCGAACAATTAGAAACGATTCAGGATCAAGCTTTATTAAATTTCGAGCTGGGGACTGCGCGACAATATTAAACTAATAGTATGGTCACAAAAATATTCAAAAAAAAACCTGCAAGAAGCTATCAATGCAGCAAGCGCGGAAGAGCGCATAAAAGGGCCTTTCCCACGAGCGAATAATAATGATCGCAATAAATATGAGCAAAGCCAAAACTCAAAAAACTCGGGTGTACAGTGCAGCAAATGCGGAAAAGTAGGCAATTACTGACGAGACTGTCGGTCAAGCCGTCACGCTAATAGATTCTCATTTTCCCGAATCGATAAAGTATAAATATCATCGAGAAATTTTGCACGTATTGCAAAAAAGCAGGACATAAAAGAAACAAGTGCTGGTCATTAAATGGATGGTTCGACAAAGAGTCAAAACAACATGCGAAGCGAGACATCGATCGTAAGACGAAGCGTGTAAACACTGTTGCGATAAGACAAAATAAGCGACAAAGCGAAAGCGAAGAATCGTCGTACGCTAGCAGCGAAGAAAAAAAGAGAAAAGGGGGACGCAAAAAACGCAAGCCGCTAGTGAGCACCAAATTACGCAAGTGACCGGAAAATATGCGAATACTGATCTTAGACTTGTAATACTACCGATCAAAGAAATGAAGAAGGGTCGGATAAATCTATTATTAGATACAGGTGCTACACTTACTTTAATTAAAGTAGAAAATTTGAAGGTTATTCATACGGGGAAGGCCAATGGCTCCCACCAGTGACAGGCCATCAAGTAAAATAAATTGGAAAAGTAAGAGCAACGCTGCGGTTAGGTGATAAGAAAATACGATATACCATGCATGTCGTGAGATATGATTTTCCTGTCGACTACGAAGGAATCCTCGGAATAGATTTTCTATTAAAGTACAAATTTAAAAGCGATCAGAAAAACTATTTGCAAATTGACGGGATAACTTTGAAACTTCACTCGTACAGAAAAATAACGCTGACTCTCCGCAGTGATAATGTGCGATCACAGATAAAAATCGTGGGAATAGTTAAATTAGAGGAAACTAGACAGGAATATTTATTGAGAATTGTCTAGTAACACCTGACGAATATACGTGCCCAATAAGCATGTTAAATATTACGAGAGAAAACATCGAAATAATTACGCCGCTCGTAACAATAGACGAGTTACGGGCGAAGAGAGAACGTACACACACTACAAAAAACAGGTAACGAAAGCGGTACACTAACACTACTGCGACACGAGCGTGTACGAATGCAGATAAGAAATAAGCATCTAAATAAAGAAGAAAGGAAAACCATTGAGCAAATATGCGAGGACTTCAACATTTTCCATTTAGAAGGATATATATATACAACGCACACAACAGCGATAGCGCATGAAATTAATACGCGCATTGATAGTGCACCAGTAAATGTGTGACCGTATCAGTTGCCAGAAGAACATAAGGAAGAAGTGAATCAACAAATAAGGAAAATGCTACAAGATGATATTATTCATCCTAGCGCGAGTCAGTGGAACGCGTCACTACTGTTCCAAAAAAGAGCGACGCTTCAGGAAAGCAACAACTCAGAGTAGTGGTAGATTTCAGGAGACTTAACGAATTAACTATAGACTCATTTTCTCTATCAAACATAACCGACATTTTAGACCAATTAGGAAACGCCAAATATTTTTCTAAATTAGATTTAGTATCGGGATATTATCAAATTCCTATGAGTAAAGAATATAAAAATAAAACTGTTTTCTCTATCTCGCACGGACATTATAACCGAATGCCGTTCGGGTTAAATTCATAATATGCCCGTGCGAGATAGAAAAGGCAGTTTTATTTTTGTATTTCTTACTTATAGGAATTTGGTTATATGGGTTAAGAAATGCACCCGCGACGTTTCCAAGACTGATGAACAATAGCGGAAATACAAGGGTTGAGATGCCTCGTGTACTTAGATGATATAATTATTTACGGACTAAGCCTAGAGGAACATAATAAGCGTCTTGTCGAGGTAATGCAACGATTACGTAAATACAATTTGAAACTACAACCTAACAAGTGCGAGTTCCTACGAAAGGAAGTAATATATCTCGGACATATAATAACCGAAGAAGGTCCATATCCGAGATACGTCCAGATCCGAATAAATTAAGCGCCGTAAAAAATTTTCTTGTGCCGTAAAAAATTAAGGACTTATAATCGTTTATCGGATTAGTCGAATACTACCAGAAATTCATCACAAATTTCTCAAAAATTGCGAAGCCTCTAACAAGTTTGACTAAAAAGAGAGCTACATTCGACTGGAAAAGGGAACAACAGAATGCACTCGAATTATTAAAAGTGAAGCTCACAACAGCATCTATACTGTTACCCAGATTTCACTCGAGAATTTCTGGTAACCGCTGACGCGTCAGACCTTGTAATTGGAACCGTATTATCACAAGGCCCCGTAGGTCAAGACCGTCCGATTGCTTACGCGAGCCGAATACTAATATCGAATAAAATTATAACACTTCGGAGAAAGAATTGTTAGCGATAGCTTGTCAAATATTTTCGCCCATATTTATACGGCCTTTACTATCGTAACGAATCACAGGCCATTAGTCTTTTTAATGTAAATGATCCAGGCTAAATGATCCATCGAGATTAATGCGCTGGAGATTGAAATTAGAAGAGTATGATTATAAAATCATACATAAAGTTGATAAGAATAATACCAACGTCGATGCTCTGAGTCGAAATCCAATCCGGAACGACGAACACGTACACAACGTTCAGTCAAAGAAATGGAAAAACGACAACAAAGAATACAAAGAAGGCACTACGAAAGAATACACGGAAGAAGAGGAACAACAAATACTACATGAATATCATGATGAACCAGCGGAGGGGGGNAAAAAAATAAGATTGCTACATGACTGGCGTGACATCACTAAGGATGTCGAAAACTATATTAGTAAATGCAAATTTTGTCAGAAAAATAAATTGAGTCAAAAGACAAAAATGCCTCACAAAAAGTGTGCTCTTGACATAGTAGGGCCACTGCTGATCACGATCGCAGGAAATAAATATATCTCTTGACTTTTCAAGATAGCCTGACGAAATTCAGCAAAGTGATACCGGTAGAGAATCAAAAGGCATCAACGATTGCCAAAACATTTGTTATAAACATAATAATGGAGCATGGAATACCCGAAAAAATCTTTATGGATCAAGGCACTAATTTTAGCGAAGTATTTAAGAATGTGTGTAAACTTCTAAAGATTGAGAAAATATGGATAACGGCGTATCATTCCAAGAGTAACGGGACATTAGAATATTCATACCAAACTCTCGCGGAATATTTACAACATTATGTAAACGACGAACTGGGACAAATAGTTACTCTACGCTAAATTCACATATAATACTGCCCCTCACACCGCCACAGGATCGCCTATCGAACTTATATATGGTCATCAAGCAATAATACCAACCGCTCTATTACAACATCCGAAACCGACTTACGCATACGATGACTACATGCAAGAGTTGAGAGAAAGACTTTGCACGATGAGTCAGGTGGTGAGAGAGAACAAGCCAAAATTCAGGCCAAGAAATAATACGATAAAACGAGTCAAGAAAGAACGTTTCAAGTGGGCGACACGGTTCTATTCTATGACGAAACGATAAGAAGAAGCCGAATCGAAGCAGCTAGAAATGGATAGGTCCCTATACAGTAATAGAAAAATAAAATAACGTGAATTACACGATAAAAATGGGACGAAAACTAATACGCGTACACACGAATCGATTGAAGTCATTTATCGAGCATTAAGCGGATAGTTAGAGCGAAAAAACAGAAAAATTATAATAAGTAATAAAGTACACCTAATAGTAATAAGCGTAATAAAACAAGTTAGTTAAGAAACCATGAGGCACTTACTTTAAAGTCGGTAGAGTGGTAGTATCTCCTCCACGATTTACCGCCCCGTTAGGGTGCACACATGCACCTGGAAGTGACAAGAGCGCGCCAGTTCCGCACTAGCCGAGGTCGGGCACGTGATTCGCATTCCTGCAGGTTGCGTGCAATTTATAACCAGTAACTGCGCAGGCATAAATCGCAAGTAGAGGGAGCAAAAAATTGGTTGCACTTTAGGCACCGCATGTTCAAGTTTCACTTAAAAAAAAAAAAAAAAACTTTCGGTTACAGTAGCAACTGCTTTTAGTTAAGGGAGCTCTGAATAAAATAATTAAGACACAAAGTAACAGTATGGCAAGATAAGGATCGAAGAGCAATATGAATCCCTATCTTACAGGATACTGCTTGTATGGAGTTACACGGATGGAACGACACTTGAATTCACCAACATACCGCTGGGAATCGTTCTGTCATATGTCCGGCATATATTTCGAAAAAATCGGGTTGATGAATCAGGCAGAATCGGAATGGAAACTCGTAATTAAATTAAATGTTACTGCCTTTAGGATTCGATTTAAGCAGTTGGAAGAATATTTAAAAAATACGGAAAAGTAATGTAAAAAGGTCATCGCCGGAAACGCGCAACAAATATGTGCGAATATAGTGCGTATATTAGAAAATGAAAATATCCAACTTACCGCATCGCTTGTAGTTAAAAACATTATACAACTCCAATACAAATAAAAAAGCATTATACGTATTCACGTGACCGACACGCGTTTCAGATTGATACCATATTCTTTGAACAGGATCAACAGATTTGCATTGTCGCGAATAAGGTACTTTGGTATCTTTGCGTACGTCTGACAGCGATAGTCGACGTTCGCGTATTGTTCCATTGTCCGAAAGTACTCTTTTATCGCGTCCTGTTTGTCGCACATCATCAAAGATAAAGATAAAATTCGGAAGCGCCTCGCTTGATAGAATGACGTCGCTTGTTTGGAGAATGTAAAATAGCCAATTTCTTCGATTGGTGCTGACAAATTCGCCAAGTATTGATGTTTCGGCTGTTGCAGCGATTTCGAGTATACGTATACGTTCTTGAATCGTACGCCGTTAGGACTTTCCAACAGACTTCTCAGCATGTTCGTCTTGCGATTTGATGCAATATGATATTCGTCCGCAATTTGATAGTCCGCAGACGATAGCACGTTGCCATGCTTGCGCGTGTCTTTATCGATTTGCACTTTACTGTCGAGATTCGTCGCTTTGATCGCCTGTGACTGACGCATGAATCGCATATTTCCTTTTTCCACAAAATACTGAAAACGATCACGAGCGGGCCTATTTGTAGAGTCGGGATCATTCCCATAGTAGAGCGAAATCATTCAGTAATCAAAATGTTTTTCGTCGTGTCGGACGATCTGCATAGTTTACCTTCAAAAGAGCTGGAATATTGTATTGGTGCGAGAGTTTGAAAATTGCATAGATCTGTGAGACAGATTATCCGAGCATATACGAGCAGATTCGGAGGTACAGTGATACTGACGATGCCTGAAGCATTACAATTTGCCGACTCATCAAATGCATATCGATGGCACGGCATCTTTGATAAAGAATTGCAGCGAATGCCGTCGAGAAGCTTGTTAAATCGTGTTATAAACGCGTTTCCTTTTGAACTGCATATTCTTCAATATCAGTTTTGAGGTCCGGGAACACGATTGGGAAAGCGATTGGCCAGAGGTATTAATTCATTGGATGCTGCGTGTCGCGATCACGACATAGCGTATTCGCACAGCAATGATCTCGCTGAACGACACTATGTGGCTGACATATACTCGCCGAAAAGGCGCGGAAACGTGTTACCGCGAGTGATTCAACTCTCAGAGAGAGAACCGCAGCCACAGTCGTTTAGGCAGCTATGAAGGCGGAAACAAAGATTGGTATGAGCTTTAAAACAAAAAAGAAGAGCAAGAGGATTTTTTCGACAGTGAAACATGGCGGTATCCTGCTCATTCTACCGCCGCTGGGCATTCTCGGGTCATTGATCGGCAAGGATAGGAGTCGCCAAGGCCGTAAACGATAGCAAAGCGGCGCAGCATCAGCTGGAAGAACTGCAATGTTATAATCGCATAATGGATGGCCGCGGCATTATCTCGCTCCCTACCCGCGAACAAGGTGTCGCGCATAGAAAAAAAAACGTCGATGAAACATTAAAAATGCCGAGAGGAATAACTACCAACGTGCAACAACTGGAACAACTTGCAAACCGTATCCGCATTTTAGAGTCTTCTTTATACGTACTACATTACTGGTCGAAATGAGAGCGTTATCGTAAATCTAAGCAATGCCAAAGGACCCTGTCGCATTGGATGGCATCTGCGAAAAGAGGGAATCCCATCGTGTACTTTGACAGTTTCGGCAATCTTCGACCGCCAAAGAAACGCGAACGATATCTAGCAAACAGTGTCTGCATCAATCAAGTACAATCGCGCGCCTTATCAGCATTACAATCAGAACAATTGTGGGCAACTTTGTCTACGGTTTCTGCGGTCTGTTGATAAGCAATTTAAAAACCGACATTGCACCGTTTAACTCAGTGCTCGTTAAAACATGTCATTTATGCTGATTGGTAAGAATAGCGTCCTTGCCGTGAGCTACTTTCCAGCGATAGATTCGGGCGATGGCGATACGAGTCTGACGGACTCTGAAACGTACTAGCCAATGTAAATTCGAGAAACAATAAGTTTTACTATGACAACGAGAAAATTGTCATTTCCGAAGGATCCTACGAACTGCGCGATATAGAGCGATACCTAAAGCGCGAAATTTACGTTCTCGCAACACAAAGAGGAAGGAGAATGAAGAGTTCCCGCTGGTGTTTCGCGCCAACAATATAACGAGAAGCGAAATAAAATGCGCCTATTGGATAAATTTTACAAAACCTCTCAATATTGGATACTGGGATTTTCGTCGAATCGCGTGCTGGAGCCGCGACAGCGGCACGAGTCATACGTACCGATAAATATTCGTATCGAGTGCAACGTGACCGCGTACCTATGTACAGCAACGACGGATGCATGCATACGATACACAAATTTTCACCGAGCGTACCATCAGGATATAAGATATCGGAAAGGCCAGCACAGATCATTTATCTTCCGATCGTCGTACGGAGCATTACGGATCTGACGATTCGAGTGGTGGACTAAAATGGTCGATTGCTCGATTTTCGCAGGAAGGAGATCAACGTAAGGTTGCACGTACGACAGCGCCAACGTGAGATGCTTGTGTTGAACGAACGTCAAAACAAACGAGAAATACACCTGTTAACGGAGAGACTTACCTGGAAACTCACTGCGTCCAATGTTGCATTTTTAAAATCGTTAGGTTTTATCGTACGAAATGGTTGATATCTTGAATATTACCGGTGAGCCGATCATTGACGACATCGTCAAGATTGAGACTCTAATGTACAATCCGTACACTACGTTTGGATAGCGACGACGTACGGATACCCATACAGCAGCAGGATTTGAACACGTTGCCATGCGACAGTTTTCTCTACGTCAAAAGAAAATTGATGGTAAAGAAGAAAAACCACCAGATGTCAATGCTTGGAAATAATGGCGTGACATTCATGTTTAATGAAATTCGATATGAACTCAACAGTGTGGAGAATGACCGCAACGGAAACGTTGGAATTACCATCAAGAATTACGTGTCGATGACGTACGACAAAGGTTTGATTGCGCTGAACGCTGGATGGAACTCTAGATTCGACATGGAGGAAGGACACTTTAATTTTTTGCGTGCCGCTCAACATGCTGTTGGGTTTTTGCGAAGATTACAAACGCGTGATCATCAATGAATTGATTTTGATACGAGCGCGCAATGATTATAATTGCTTGATGATCTTGTGACCAAAGGTTGAATTATTCAAAGTTCAGTGGTGGATGCCTCACGTTGCGTTAAACGAAATCAATAAATTATCAATGCTGCAAGCATTGGAAAGTGGTTGTTATCTGAGCATGAGTTTTCGCTCGTGGGATCCGTTGTATCCTTTGTTATAGAATACGACCAAGCATTCATATGCCGTTAAAACGGTAACTTAGCTTGAGAATCCGCTATACGTTATCTTTGCTCTGCAGACCGAAAGAATATCATGTCACAAGATGTTATCGTGTTCGACGATTGTAATTTGAGTAACGTGAAACTTTATCTAAATTCGACATTTTATTCGTATCACGATTTTGGCAAAAAGAGATACGCCCGTTTAATATGTAAACACGCTTTCGTATATTAAGGAATTGATTGCTTCGAAACGCTACTCACTGTGTTTTCGTTTATCAAGAAAGGGCCTTTTGCGATCATTGATTGCTCGCGACAAAACAAATCCGTCAAGAGCGCCATTGGATGTACGCATACAATTTGGTTGCAAGGAGAATGTGCCCGCCAATATAACCGTCTATTGTCTTACACGATCGTGTAATCGAATACTGTCCGTTGTCCAACGTAGTGCGAAAGATTATGTAAATTGCAACATCAGTAAGTATCTAGAATATAAAAGAAACCGGGGTGAGGTGCAGTCTCGAAAAATTGCTCGTCATGACCATACTAACGTTTATGGATCTGCAAGGATTCGTCGTCGAAAAAATATTTATCGTCAAAAAAGTAGCAATGCTGAGAAGGGAACCATTCTCATACACTACATTTTTCACATCCTATGTCTTGACATTTTTTCTGAGAGATTTGATAAATCTTGCGCTTCCAGGTTGAATGCTTCTCACCATGGATTGCTGTGGGACGGGATGGTCCCGTACAGCATGGCGAGGCTCTAATTACCGAAACCTTGATAAAAGAGAATGAAGCTCTCATATATGTCAAGGGACACGAAAAACCAGAATGTCTAGCTGATATGCTCGACAGTAATAATGTCATTGTCGAAATTCTGGATTCGCATTACAAAGATATAGAATTGATAATCTAGATGATTGTAATACTGTACGATGTAGAAGATACGCAAAGAATTATGCTTTATAAAATGTATTTAAGATATTTAACTGGTCGCGACACCAGGAAGAATTGTAAGATTTTTTAAATAAATGTATGTTATCTTACATTAATATGTTTAATTCTATTACCTGTAGACATTTAAATAATTATAGCAGATAGATGTTGAAATGAACCGATAGCTATTTATAGTGGACCGATAGTTGTTCGATAGCTGTTTGATGGCGGTTCGATAGCTGTTTACAATAGACCGATAGCTGTTCGATAGCCGTTTAATGACCGTTCGATTATCGTTCGATATGTTTAATTGCGCTTCAATGCAAAGAGCTGCAACAAATAAAAATGCTGAGGTGGTAGAATCTTTCGAGCGCGACGTCTTCTCATATACTTTCTGGCTGAAGCATACGCTTTTTCTCGAGGCATTGCACCTTTACCGCTGATATATATTAATTACGATGATCTAATTATAATTGATGATCTTAATTATAACTAATAAAATGCTGAAGTTATTCATGGCATCGAACACGTAATATACTTTTTGGCTGAGGTATAAACTTTTGTACATGGCACTATATTTGAACTGAGGATTCTTTTTCAAAATGATATGCTGTCACGTACATTTTTACTATAAATTCCCGCACAGCCTCCACGATCTATTAGTTTGCTTGTTGGCCAATCTGATTAGTGAATAATATTTTGAATAATAGCGAATATTCTTAACATGATCCATGTGCAAATGGGATAAATGCACATGCGCTTATTAGCAAAAAACTGAGGTCTTATTCGAGCGGTTGAGGATCTTGCAAAGGGCTTCTACAATCGAAGTACCTGGCGACCTTCAGCTAAATTTGGATATCAGTGGTGACAATCCGTTGTTGGAACAAATGTAAATATTTTATTCTCAATCCAATAATTAACAGTGTAAGCTATTACTGTTAACCTTTCACGCTCGCACTGGAGTCTGTGGGATCCCACGAAAGTTTGATTCAGTATTTTTCGATGATGTTTCTAAGTTTAAATTCAAATTTAGAATAACATAAAAATTATTCACATTTGCATTACAAATTAATTAATCAAAATTTTGGGCGTAACATCATCTTGGCCCATTATGACATTTTACTGATGTGTGATCGTTAAAGATTAATTGTAAGATACACTTGAATTAAATGAAAAAATACTGGTACCGAAAATNATATATATATATATATATACACACAGAGTGGCATGAATATACGGCCCCACTCGTCCCGGGCAGGTAGAGTGGATTAAACTGAGTAGAAAAGTCCTCTACCATTTTGTAATGCTCGCAATAATTAACGAGATATTAATGTTTAAAGATAGCCGAATACGCGCGTCTGCTCGACTTACTATTGTCGAAGGTACGGTCCACTGAGCGCACAGCGCGCGGGCCGCGAGGAGCGGGAATGACTTAGCAGGCGCGCCGCGCCATTTGAGCTTAGACGCTCGCGACGGTAAGCCCCGTCGAAGAAAATGGACCAGGGATCCGGATGAAAATGACAACATTACATTTATATTGGAGCGGAGGAGAACTTAAATAAATTACAAATATATACATATATGTAAAATAATTAAATAAATATATATAGATTAACTTAGTATTTATTTTGTTTCTTCCAACCTTCTTTCAACCTCAGCGATATTAGGTTACATCGCGCACGACCATATCATACCGTATCATACCGTGCTTTTACTACGCGTTCGAATCTGCGATAGAATAAAAATCTTTATTTAATTACGAAAAGGATCCATATCAGAGAGGAATAGAAAGCTATAGGGGAAATACAGTAAATATAAGTAGTAAATATCCTATAAATAACAATAAAAATATCTCAGCGTTCGCAATTATTCCTTCCTTCTTTTCATCCTTCTTTCCACCTTATTTCTGCGGTATCGCGTTACGCGTGACATTGCGCGCGACAAATCGCGATTATTGCATAGTGCATTCGCACTCTTTGTGTGTGTGTGTGTGTGTGTGTGTGTGTGTGTGTGTGAATCATTAAAATAAAATAAAATATAATATAATATAATATAATATAACATAATAAATAAATAAATAAAATATTCCGCGTGCTAGAAGAATAAAACGACGACGTATAAGAGAAAAAATGGTAAGTATACATGGTAAGTTAGCGTACGGTGGGGATCGGCGGCGGCGGAGGCGGACCGCGCCCGACAGCCACTGACCCCGCGTGACGTCNAATAAAATATAATATAATATAATATAATATAACATAATAAATAAATAAATAAAATATTCCGCGTGCTAGAAGAATAAAACGACGACGTATAAGAGAAAAAATGGTAAGTATACATGGTAAGTTAGCGTACGGTGGGGATCGGCGGCGGCGGAGGCGGACCGCGCCCGACAGCCACTGACCCCGCGTGACGTCATCGCGACACGGACGTAATTTCTCCGCACACTTTGCGTCCATTGACATCATCCTTGTCCCCGCACTATTCTCCTCCTCCCCCCAACGTTCTCATCCTCCGCGATGTCACCTCTTGTGATGCCATCCCCCTCGCCTTGTGGCGTCACCTCCTGTGACATCATCTACCTCCCTCTTTCCCCGTGACGTCATCCTCCTCTCCTAGTGACGTCAACCCCTCCCCGCTCCGCGGGTACTCCCTCGCCCCTCACTACTCTTCCTTGGAGTACCCGAATTAGAATCCCCCTATCTTTATTATTATCTAATTATTATTATTTTTTACAAAAATGTTGCTGAAAATATTTATCATTTTTTTTTAATGCATACGAACCTATCATAGAAATATATTCTATTCTTTGATGTTGTAATTTGCAATTTCACAAGGCAACACAAATCCTTGATCCATGCAAAATGCCCTGTATTATCACTGCATGGATTTTGCACGTACAAAAGATTGACGTGCTTGCCTCTCTTTCGGTCGATGAGCCGTAATGGAAGAATTTCTTTTTGCTTCTCGATGATGTAGACATTGCTGGAGATGTCGACGAGACTTTTAAATCTTTTAATTTAATGACTCAATGTCATTGAAAGCTGGATGCTTCTGAAATTTAGCACTATAGAATAATGCGAGTATGATGACTCTGGATTTATACATATGACTTTCAGCCGGGTGTAGAGCGGCTACCATCAACCATGCGAAACATGCGTTACCTAAAGATTGAATGTTGATTACCGCCTTCTTCATTTTAATTTCTCGTGGTAACTCGATGTGACATCTTGCGTGAAACGGATTGAACTTGTTCACGTTCATGGTCAAATTCAGGATACGCGACAGTGTCTATTATCGCTCTCCTGAAATTCCCCCAGCTATATCAAGATAGGCTCAACGACTCGTATCATTTTTTTAAATTAGAAGAATGGAAGAGTTCATAATTTTTCGTATTAACACTTTTATTCACGCGTTTATCATCTGACATAAATTCGCCATTAAAAGGAGTGTTCGTTTTGATATTATCGTGTTTCTATATTCGTGTATAACGTCTCGCATCTCCGAGGAATTGGCGAGTTTTGATGTGTCCAGAGTTAATCACGGCACCAATCAGTATACAGCTTTCGAATGCCGTTTCGATCTCGAAAGTACCGTTTCGGCCATCAAAATCCCACGCTGTACCCAGCATCCACATACAGAAAACGTCCACGCACTGAATCTTTTAGACCTTCGAGCCGCGCGATTAACAATTGTTTAATACCAATCGATAATCGCGGGCGTTTAACACGATTCTGTTCTTCCAGCGATTCGATGAAATTATCGCAACGCTTTTCTCACGCGACGTACTCTTCTCGCGTATTCAACTGAGAGACTTGAGACACCAAATCACGCTCCGTTTGACCCATATTATTACAATATCCTCTTTTTCTACTAAAAACTTTGGGGAAAATTAAGAACTCTAATACAGTACAAAAATCTTTGAACTCGACTATTGACTCAATGTATCTTTTTCGTCTTATATAGCATGGAGTTTGCATTATTTAGTACGCTGCAAGTCCCAACATGTTTCTGAAAGACGATTTTATCGTAGTCGTAAAGATAAGCCAAAATATTTTTAAAAGAAAACATAGAAACAAACATACTTTATTGTTATTGTCAGTGTCTAATCCCTTATAAAAAAAGATTCGATATGATCAGAGCATTCTTAGTACATGTCATCATTGCATTGTTTCACGTAGGTTTGACATCAGTGACATTGAAAAATTAACTCACATATTTTTCTAACATAAGTAAAATTCTACATTGGATGTACTATCTGAAAAACTCATTTTTGGAAAAGACAATGGGAACAGATAGACTTTATTGTTGTAGGCACCGATCCCTTAGAAAAAAGGTTTGATATGGTCAGAGTGCATTCTTAGAACATGTGTCATTGCATTGTTTAACGTTAGTTAACGATAGTTACACTGAATACACTGTCTAACAAACTCATTTTTGAAAAAAGATAATGGGAACAGACAGACTTTATTGTCGCCTTGATGCCAATCTCTTAGATAAAAAAAAAAATTCCAGTATCGTCAGAGTGCATTCTTACCAGTACATTGGTATCCTTCAACCATGTTGCGACTGTTCTTCGAAGTATATTGTATATGAAAAAACATTCCCTCCATTTTTTGAGATGTGGAAGAGAACACTGTTTAAAATAAGAGTCCAGATAACATTACATCAGTCGCTAAGAAGAAATTGGATAGCAAAAGCTCTTGAAAACGTACGGTAAAAAATGAACTACTCATTTAAAAGGATAAAGCGTGCAGAAACTGTTGTATGGCGCGCGAGAGGCAGGTGGTATTGTAAAGTAAATGGTCGAGGTGTTGTCAAAATAGAATTATGACTCATACTGAATAATAAGTGCTCGTTATTAACCTCACCCACTCCTTCTTGTACCGTCTGGCACAACACAGGTGGCAGCGGTGGGATCCACGCGGAAGGGGATAGAAAGAATATAGAAGGCCGAGCCAGAGAAAAAAAAGAAGGTTAAGATGTCGGAAGAAAGAAGAAAGAAGAAAGTTCAGGGAAAGAAGGAAGCATGTCCGTCGAGCAGAACAATCGTTTTACCTCAATTAGAAGCTCCCAAACAATTTTCGTTTTGGGCGGAGGATTGGAATCGCTGAGCACAGCGTTGGGAAAGGTATGCAGCGGGCCTTGTACATAGGCCAGAAGAAGGTAAATTTGCTAATTTACACAATGGGAGAAAGAGCGGACGACATTTTGCTTTCATTCAAGTTGACTCAATAAGAGCTAAAAAGGTATGACATGGTTATGAGTAAATTCAAAGCCCACTTTAGGGAGAAAACAAATATGATTTACGAACGAGCTCGTTTTAATCAGCGTCTGCAAGATACGAACAAAACGATTGATGAATTTATTGCGGATTTAGGTTAGCCGAATCATAATTTCGGCGAGGAACTTATCAGAGACCGCATTGTTGTCGAGGTGCGGAACACAAAGTTATCCGAGACTATGCAGTTGCAACAGCATCTGAAAAAGCCATTACAAAAGCTCGTCAGGCAGACGAAGTTAAGCGCCAGCAAGGCGTGGTAAGAGATTCGGACAACCCGGAGGCCAGGAGGTCTGAGGTGGACTACGTTCGATGCGGTCAAGGGAAGCATCGCCCAGGAAGGGCAACTGCGAAACAGAAGCAAGAGTATCCGATGGGAAGCACGTCACAGAAGAAATGTAGATACCGATTTCAGCATACATTTGCAAATTGTCCTGCAAAGTTATCGCATTGTAATAAATGCAAAAAGAAAGGCCACTGGAAAGCAGTATGTAGTCAGAAGAAAAAGAAGGTAAACGAGATCACCGATGAACCTACATGGGAGGAAAACTCATATTCTGCAGCAGATGCACTATTTTCGAGTATATATGTAGAAGTAACGGCAACTGACAATACTCCATCATAGCGAACAATGGTTAAGGTCAATGGAATACCGACCAAGTCGACACAGGGATCGATGTATCAATCATCGGGGAAGATCTACGAAAGCAGCGTTTTAGCAACATTCCTATGAAAAAGGTAAAAGAACAAGACGATTTGCGAGCCAATATGGGTAGGCAATATATTCCGGTCAGCGGAAGGATTCAAGTCGTTTTGGAAAGGAAGGGGTGACACTGCGAAGAAATGTTATACGTAGTGAAAGAGGTGAAGGAACCGCTTTTGAATTGGATAGCTGTCGAGAGAATGAGCATCCTTAGGTGGGTAAACGCCGTGATTTGACCGGAAAGCAAATATCCCGAGTTATTTAGAGGTCTCGGACCTCTTAGCCCGTCCATATACTTTACGAATGAAATCGGATTGCTCGACTGTATGCAATAACGGCCCCAAGAAGAATAGTGATCCCTCTTCGTGGTGCAGTAAAACGCGCTAGGAATCATGCAGCGAGAGAGTGTCATCAGCCCGATCGACAAGCCTACAGAATGGTGTGCTGACATGGTAGTGGTACCAAGATCTAACGGAGATGTCAGGATCTGCGTGGACTATACTCAACTTAATAAAAGCGTGCAATGAGAAAGACACATGTTATCAGTGGTCGACGAGACGTTGGGACTTCTGACAGGAGCAAAAATATTCTCGAAGCTGGACGCATATTCGGGATATTATCAAATCATTTTAGAGAAATCAAGAAAATTAACGACGTTCATTACTCTATTTGAACGATTTTGCTTCAATAGATTGCCGATGAGGCTAGCCTCGTCCGGAAAGCACTTTCAAAAACAAATGAATTCAGTGTTGCAAGGAATAGACGGAGTGTGACGAATTTGATGGATAACATACTTGTTTTCGGAACTACAGAAATTGAGCATGATGCAAGATTAGAAACGATTCTGAGGAGATTGCGAGACAATGGGATCACACTAAACAAAAGCAAATGCGTATTTAGAACATCAAGCATGAAGTTTTTGAGGCACTTAATTTCGGCTGAAAAAAGAGTGCAACCGGAGGAAGTCGCGGCAATGAAGAATCTGGATAGGCCTTAAACGGCAGTAGAATTGTGTCGGATAATGGGCATGATACATTATTATCTAAAATTTTTGAAGCATTTAGCGGATGTAACAAAACTTTTGAGAGATTTGTTGAAAAAGAGTTTATTTGGACGCCGGTTCATGACGAAGCATTCGCACAAGTCAAAGAAATGTTATCAGAGGCGCCAACTCTAGCACTTTTCGACCTGGCAAGGAAAACACGTATATCAATCGACTCATCGAGCGCCGGATTAGAAGCGGTGTTGGAGTAAGAGGACGGGAATAGCTAGCGCCTGATTAGCTACACGTCGCGAGGATTCACTGAGACGGAAAAAAAATACGCACAAATAGAGAAGGAAGCGTCGGCTCTTACTTAGGTTTATGAGAAATTTTCGGATTTCATAACAGGAGCAGAAGTAATACTGCAAACAGACCACAAGCCCTTAATAGTTCACTAGGAGATAAGTTCATATGTGACTTATCAGCGCGTCAGCAACGGTTTCGCATGAAACTCATGCGATTCAGATATAATAAAATGAAATGCGTTGTGCCAGGGCGCAAATTATATACAGCGGATACGCTGTTACGAGCTTCCCAAGAGCATGGACTCAGCGATGTAGACATTCTAGACAATGAAAACATGGACTTATACATGCGGGAAATAGAGGCAGAAACGCCAATAAGTGAAAAGCTATACACAAAAAATAATCAAGGCGTGCGTCAGGTGTACTGAAGAGATACATACACCAAGGATGGCCCAAATATAAAAAGGACGTCGACGTTGCAGCGCGTCAATTTTTCGAACACCGAAGAAAGGTAGCTGAGTTAGGGCGTGTCATAGTACATGGTACAAGAGTGTACATTTCGACCAGATCTCTTCGTAGAACAATGCTGAAACGTCTACACAGAAGGTATCTAGGCATAACGCGATGCACGGCAAGAAGTAAAGAAGCCATCTGATGGCCAGGAATGGGCGCAAATATTAAGACTTTCATATCACAATGCGAGAAATGTATTCAGAATAGACTGCAAGTGACGGAATCATTGCTGCCTATACTAATCCCAGACCGCCTATGAAAGATGATCGGAACAGATTTATTACAGTTCCGAAACAAGTTCCATTACATCGTCTTCGTCGATTATTTCTCCAGATATTTCGAGATAGAAGAATTGCATAACACGACGGCAGCAACAGTCATAGCGAGTGCAAAGAAGATTTTCGCAAGGTGGGAAGTACCTGAGATAGTTCGAGCGGATAACGGACCGCAGTTCCGAGAGGAATTTAAGCAATTTGCGGAGGAATGGCATTTCAAACTGATAATGAGCAGCCCGTATCATTCTCGAAGTAATAGACAGAGTGAAGCGGCGGTAAAGATCGCAAAATTTATACTGACGAAAGAGGAAGAAGGATTATTGGTGAATAGAGCAACGCCACTCGAAACAGACTTTCCGGCTTGTCCAGCTGAATTAATAATGGGACGACGAATGCAGGCCAACATTCCTATGTCCGAGGCTAAGTACCAACCTAATTGGCCTTATTTATCGGAGCCGAGAGAAGATGATAGAGAAATGTTTGAGAGATAAACAAGCATTCGATCAGAAACACCGGATGTGTGAATTAGAGGAACTCCAGCAAGGGCAGCGGATGTGGATCACAGATCGCAAGATGTACGGGGTGATAGTACGACACTGTATAGAGACGAGATCACATGAGGTCGAATCGTCCGGGAAGATCTTTCAGAAACCGGGCATTCCTAGTCCCAATGCGGAAAGATAGTGAGACCATCGATTATGAACAAGCATTCCTAAGCGAGCCAAAACAGCCAAAGCCCGGGGAGGTGCCAGTCAGGACACTAACAGCATCATCACAAAGAAAGAAAAGCGCGGGGCATAGCTAGTAAGTTAGACGGAGAGCAGCAGCAAGGAGTGCAAGGCCACTGATTCGGGAAGAAACACCGATACGCAGGTCGAGCAGAACAAAAAAATCACCCGATTCAATCTAGCCAAGTATTGAGAGAAAAGCTTTTATGAGACATAAAGATTCGATCAATTAGTTTAATGGTAAAAGTGAATATATTTTAGATTGCTAGTTGTAGAGTCGTACAAATGAAAAAGAGGGGTTATCCTAAAGAAAGGGGAATGTTGTATGGAGCGTGGCAAGAGATAGCGCGCAAAAAGCAGGTGGTATTGTAAGGTAAATGGTCGAAGCGTTGTCAAGATAGAATTACGACTCATACCAAATAATAAGCGTCTCGTTACTAAACCTCACTCACTCCTTATTGCGCTGTCTAGTAACACAGAAATCAATAAGTATTTATAAAAAATATCTACAAATTTTTTATAAAGTTTTTTATATTTTTCTGCAGTTAACTTATTTATTATCCTTTTTACAGAACATCTTACTCGAAATCACGTGATACGCAACTCATTTTGGGGAAGAGATTTGCACTGACTCCTACATCGCATAAATATCTAGAAATTGACATCAACGTATCATATTATACATAGTAGTATGTATTGGAGGAAATTATATTTTCATGGCCAATATAATGTGGTCGACAATAATACAACAGTGTGCAGTGTGCACATAGAAGAATTCGTGTAGTCAACACCATTACATCGTGGAAGATTCATGATCTTATTGTAAAAATTGTAAAAATACGAAACAAAAATATAGTAAAATTCACATCACGCGATATTTCTATATATGAAATCTTCAACCGTGTTGTTTATGCTGGATCTTGGACATTGCATTGAGCATGCAAGTCGCTAGATAATGCAGAATGTACATAAAGTTAATGAAAAATTTCGATAATTTATGATACAATTATACGCCAAAATTCTATTAATAATAAATGTGATGCGTTCAAAAAATGCGTGAGAGTTATGATGAAACTTCAGTAGAGTGCGAATTATTAATGCATGCTACTGTTAAAATTGTATACGCCGCAAATCGTAAATATTATTTTTAAAGTAAGGAATAAATTAATGCTTTGTAAAAAAAAATGTATAATGTAATACTTAAATATATTACTCAATTTTTTAAATTATTTTCAGTTTCCTTTTTCCTCTTGCCTCTATTCGGCGATTAAGAATTATATATGATAAGAAAGCGCATTTTTCCTTAAATAAGTTAATCAAATTATTGAAATAAAAATTGAATAATAAAAATTATAATTATAATCTCTGTTTTTTTCTGTTTCCTCTACAATCCTAAAATAAGTTTTCGCCTCCCCCTTCTATGACGTCATTTGCTGGTAATGTAACTTCGAAACCTGCATGTTTCTGTATTTCCTTATCACGAGTGGAAACGAGTCTTCTCCCTTTTCCTAAAGACCGCAACGGGTAGGACAGAGGACAACGAGTGGAAGAGAGAAGATTATTATCCTTTTTACAGAACATCTTACTCGAAATCACGTGATACGCAACTCATTTTGGGGAAGAGATTTGCACTGACTCCTACATCGCATAAATATCTAGAAATTGACATCAACGTATCATATTATACATAGTAGTATGTATTGGAGGAAATTATATTTTCATGGCCAATATAATGTGGTCGACAATAATACAACAGTGTGCAGTGTGCACATAGAAGACAACGGATTGGAAAGAGAACGGGCGAGAGAGAGAAGAACTCTAACACGGGCCCTGGTGACGCGAACTCCCTCGGATCCAGCGTCTATGTGCACTTCCCCCTTCCTGATCTCTCTCTCCCTCTTTCTCTCTCTCTCTCCCTTTTTCTCTCTCTCTCTCTCATGTGCACGCGCGCGCGCGCGCACGCANACACGCACGCAGGCACGCACGCACGCACGCACGCACGCACGCACACATATATATTGCATATACAGGATCCATTATGAAAGTAATGCGCATGATTTTATTGTGACGCGAATATCCATCGCAGCGGGGTAAAATGGGTCAGGAAATGTGGTGGGGGGTCAGCCCTTCCAAGGCAGCCGGTCGCCAGTTTGCTCCGAACAGTCTGAGTGGAAAGACGTGCCTCCGCGTGAAGTGTGTTTTTCGACTTTGTAACACGGCGCGATGGAGCGTTCGCTTGAACAGCGATACGCCATCAAGTTTTGCGTGCGACTTGGAAAGAATGCAACCGAAACATTCCAGATGCTTCAAGAGGCCTTCAAGGACGACTGCATTTCAAGGTCACAGTCCGGGAGGTGGCACAAGGCGTTCAAGGAGGGCCGGGAGGAGGTCGCCGACGAACCCCGTTCTGGACCCCAATAACGACCAGAACCGACGAAAACGTGAATCGTGTGTGCGAAGTTTTGCGTTCCGACCGTCGATTGAGCATCCAGTACATCGCTGACGCCCTAAACATGTCCACATTTGCAGTACATGGGAGTGACGGAGAATCTGCAAATGCGCAAGGTCTGCGCGAAGCTTGTGCCGAAAGTATTGACGGAAGACCAGAAAGAACTTCGAGTTTCGCGCTATCAAGAATTGTTGGATTTGATTCAAAATGAGCCGGACTTTCTTAACTCTGTCGTAACCGGAGACGAATCTTGGATGTTCGAGTACGACCCAGAATCGAAAAGGCAGAGCAGCGAGTGGCACTCAAAATCATCCTCCCGCCCCAAGAAAGCGCGAATGAGCAAGTCTCGCATCAAAACGATGCTCATTGTCTTTTTTGACGTCCGAGGAATCGTCTATTTTGAGTTTGTACCGCAAGGAGAAACTGTCAACTCAGCCTTCTACCTGGAGGTGCTCAAGAGATTGAAACGCCGGGTCGCGCGCGTGAGGGCTAACATCAAAGACACGATCAAGCTCCACCATGACAGTGCCCCCAGCCACACGGCCTTCATCGTTGCCAACTACCTGGCCCGGAGCAACACCCCGGTGGTCCCCCAGCCCCCTTACAGTCCCGACTTGGCTCCGTGCGACTTTTTTTTGTTTCTCCGTCTGAAGAGAGAGCTGAAAGGAAAGCATTGGGAGTCCGTGGAAAACATCCAAAAGCATGTTACAACATTCCTAAGAGACATTCCCGTCGAGGAGTTTCAGCGTGCCTTCCAGGCGTGGCAGACACGTCTCCGCAAGTGTATTGATTCAGGGGGAGAGTATTTTGAAGAATTTTGAGCATTTGTACCGCTACGATCAATAAATCTATTTTTCCCAGAAAATGCGCATTACTTTTATAATGGACCCTGTACGTACATGCACTAACACATAATGGTCTAGAATCCTTATAGCTATTCTACTGACAGGTTTGCACGATGGAAGGGTCCCGTTAGCGCACAGTGCGATAGCGCACGTCACGATAACGCACAAAGCAAAAAGCTCATTTTTCTGATAGCACACTCATAAACTCTTCCTGATAGCACACGTTCCAATAGTATATATTCCGATAGCGAACATCGAGAAAAAGGCGCGTGTTTTCCCGATAGCGCATATCCCGATAGTATACATCACACAATGGCCCTCTTCCCGATAACACAGGTTCCGATACCACACGTCCCGATAACGCACATCCCGATAGCATACATCGGAAAAAAGGCGCACGTCTTCTCATGTATATATGCTCTAAGATTTTGACCCACAGAATTTTACATTACACTGAATTGCTAACTTCTCACATTTTTTTACGTAGAAGTGCTGCCTGCGTGAGTTATAGTGAATTCGATTGAACGCACTTAGTGTACACTGGTGTTCATTGAAACCGTTATACAACGTCTGCGTTTAGCAGAAAAAACTACTAATTAGTTAACGCTTAGTGATTCTTCAATATGATTGGTTCCTACACTTATATTTAGCAAAAAAGTAAAAAAACCAATCATATTAAAGAATCACTAAGCGCTAACTGATTAATTTTCTCTTCTGAACGCAACCAAAATAACGTAAAGATGTGTTCGTATACAAACCTAAAAATCGATTAAATCCTGAAACACTCCTGAAGTACATTTTATTTTACCTATTAGGTAAAATATGTATTTTATAATTTGAAATGTTTGCATTTCACTTTTTTACTCTAATATACTAAGTACACTTTTATAATCAAATCAGTGTACGGTTTTAATATGCACCAGTGCGCACTATTGCTTCTAATCGAACTCGCCATTAAATGCACAAATTAAAAGATACATGACCGCATGTAAAGAAAGGAGATGTTAACAGGTCATGTGACCAGCCTCATCGTTATTGGTCGCGTTCAGCAGATTGAACTGTTTTGGAACGGATCCGTGAGCGCTCGCTACTATTGGATGATCTAGAAGAAAACATTAATAGCAGCGAGCGCTCATAGATCCACTCTGCAGTTGAATCTTCTGAATGCAACCATTGATTCTATCTGTGTATATTTATCTGTAATTGGATGCGAGTAGAGTTCCTCTAATGAGGTCCTGCGAACAATAGAAGAAATAAAGAATTAAGAATAAAGAGTAAACAGTTTCAAGCTATCAGAAACCTAGTATTCCGATGTATTCGATTTCTGATAGATTAAAATCGTTTAGGGAGGCTCCTGTTAGTGCACGGTGCGATAGCACACATCCATAAATATCGGCCGGTTTCTAGTAACTTTTCACTACTTTACCAATAAGAATAATTTATTGGGAGGATTTCGATAGCCCACATCGCTAATTGATTAATTTAAAATAAAATATTCTCTTGGTAAAGCAGTGAAAAGTTATTAGGAACCAGCTGATGTTTGTGGATGTATGCTATTGTACCGTGCGCTAATCGGACCCACCCATTTTATTTTAATTTAGCCAATTAGCGATGTGGACTATCAGAACCCTTCTAATCGTTTATTCATTATTCCTAATTCTTTATTCCTTCTATTGTGCGCAGGACCTAAGAGTTAAACCATCGATGATTTTTTATTGGTTCCATCATATTCAGGGAACAAAAGCGATAGTAAGACAAAGAAAAAGCTATAGTAAGCCAGAGAAAATGGCTTGTTGCTTTCTTACTTTCTAAGTTTCAAAATTTACTGCCAGAAAATGAATAATATACGAAATGTAAACTGTAGATTTTTAGCGTTGGCAGTGAATTTTGGAACGTAGCCTCTATCTCATACTCATGTTTCTTATTAATTTCGGACGCGCATGCGCCTTAAGTATCCTAAGGATATATCCACACAAACTCGCATAGTCGCTTAAGCGTATGCATAAAGAAAATTTTCCAATCATAATTTACGTGTGTCTTTATAAGAGAAATGCGATTGGATAATTTTTTTTATCCATACGTTTATGTGGCTATGCAAGTTTGTGTCGATATACCCTGAAGGTGAAGTCTCATGGAGCCAGCGTACGCTATAAAGGGACAAAATCCCTTGGATATCTATTTTGGAAATAAGTTTTGTAAAAAAGCTTGTAATTGGTAAAAAAGCTTATCATTACGCCGGCGTAAATACGCCCCATGGGACAATCGATGAAATTTTATGTGTAACGTTTTAACACATACATCACATGAAGTGAAAACAAATATGCATAATCTTAACTAAAATGTTGGACTCTGAAATAACGTTAATAAAATATTTGAAAATTTATAAATGCTCGAATAATATTTTGTGTAAAGAAACTGTTCGACGAAAATTAATTCAAATATATATAATATATTTATTTGAGTTATTGATTTATTGAGAGTTGAAGAGAATGAAAGAGGTTCTGCAATTAGATGCAATGCTCGAAAATTTTGGGTTAGATCAATTTTTATTATTGAAAGACGAGTAGCACAAGGGGCTAGCAATAATTTGATGCAAGAAATGATTTTCGAAGACAGAGAAAAATTTTTCGATTATTTTCAAATAACACCAGAAACATTTGGAAAATTGTTGCAGATTGTTTCACGTATACAGAAACAATTTCTTATTCGTGAGCCAATTTCTACTCGCATTCGCCTTCAAATCAGCTTACGATATTTAATTTCAAGAGATAGCATGATATTCATATTTATTAATTCTTGTTTACAATATTTTTCTATTAGGTTAGAAATTGAATTGTTTTCTAAATTCTGTGCACGTGTGTATGTGTAACGTAACGTTGGAACGCTAAAAAAATCAATGAATTTTGCTGAATTCATGCTGGAGAAACAAAAACGGGCATAAAGCCTATAATTGGCCTAATTTTTTTCGCCGTACGCTGGCTCCATGGGACTTCACCTTGACGCTTATTAGAGGAACTCTGGATGTATGGATTGGCGTGGATCTTATTTTGAGTATGCGTATATAGGACCAAAACTTGGATACACTCAAATATCTCATAAACGATGCATTTTAGAAAAAAATGTTCCTTACAAAAGTTGTAAGGCTTAAAAAGACCCATTCAACGATAGTCGTTATTTGATTTAGAATAACGTTGTCAAGATCAGATCAAGGTCAAGATAAATTTTTTAAACAGAACTTCCGCTTTTTCATTACATATTCTTGTAGATTATTTCGAGAGCATTCCAAAACTATAATTAAGTTCATTTTCATTAAGAACTTTGCGAGTTATAGAGCTTGAAAGTTACAGTACCGTCAACATTAGTATTACGCAAGGTGTCCTATGTTGGTTAAAATCTCTTAAATGTTGTTCAGGATCATATCCTGAATAATATTTGTTACAATCAAGGTCATTGGAGATTGTTTCTCTCATTTTCATTTTTACATGAAATTTTCATTTTTACATCAAATGAATTTCAGTGCAAAAATGGAACCTTGACTTTGGACGTTTCTACTCATAGTTTGAGTACTTCATCAGCAATCTTTTCACTCTAACACGGTTGGATTATTACATTATAAATTAAATCTCCAACGTTATGCCTCCCAAAAAATTGAACTTCTAACTGTTGCGAGGTAAGTCACATACTCATAAAGATTGAAAGCTGAGTTGCAATGAGAATTCAAGCTAAAATTAAATAAATGAATAAAATATCGTATGTATAAGATTTGACAATTAATAATCACCTCATCTCACAGTATCAACGCATCAAAACCGAAAAATAAATATATCGTATGCAACATTTCGTACATTGCTAATAAAATAAAAATGATCATCAAAATTTTAAAACATAAACTGAGAGAACTATTGTGTCTTGTCATTTCGATGGTCGGTTGAAAAATGATTGATAAATAAGTAACATAGTGAAGGGAGCTATTTTGTGATGTGTTATCAGGATGTGCGCTATCGGGACTTGTGCTATTGGGAAGAGGGCCATTTTATTATGTGTGCTATCGGGATGTTCGCTATCGGGACGTGTGCTATCGAGAAGAGAGTCTTTTTATGATGTGTGTTATCGGGATATGCGCTATCGAGAAGAAGATCTTTTTATGATGTGTGCTGTCGGGATGTGCGATATTCGGGAGAAGGCCTTTTTATGATGCTCGCTATCGGGACATGTGCTATCGGGAAAAGGGTCATTTTGTGATGTGTGCTATCGGCATGTGCGCCATCGCGATGTGCGCTATCAGGACGTTTGCTATCGGGAAGAAAGCCATTTTGTAATGTGTGCTATCGGGATGTGCGCTATCGGGACTTGTATTATTGAAAAGAGGACCATTTTATAATATAATGTGTGCTATCGGGACGTTTGCTACCAGGACGTGTGCTGTTGATAATTGAGCCATTTTGTTTGCTATCGTGATGTGCGCTATTTGATAGATGCGCGCTTCTTTCCCGATGTGCGTCATCGAGAGTGCGCTATCGGGGCGTGTGCTATCGGGAAAAGAGCCATTTTGTTATGTGTACTACCGATATATGCGCTATCGGGTATGTGTTCGTTTGTTTCCCGATGTGCGCTATCGGGAATAAGGCTATTTTATTATGTGTTATCGATGTTTGCTATCAGGATGTTCGCTATGGGGACATGTGCTATTAAGATGAGGGTCGTTTTGTGACGTGTGCTATCGGGATGTCCGTTATTGATGTGCGCTATAGTGAAGACGCGCGTTTTTTTACCGATTTTCGCTATCGGAATGTTCGCTATCGGATCGTGTGCTATCGGGAAAGAGGGCCACCTTTTGATGTGTGCTATCGGGATGTTCGCTACCGCGTAGATGCGCGTTTTTATCCCGGTGTGCGTTATCGGTATGAGCGCTATCGGGAAGAGTGCCATTTTATGATGTGTGCCATCGGGGTTTGTGCTATCGGGATGTGTGCCATTTTGTGACGTGTGTTATCGGGATGTGCGCTATCGGGAATAGATCCTTTTTATGATTTGTGCTTTCGAGATGTGCGCTATCGAGGAGAAAGTTTTTTATGATGTGTGCTGTCGGGATGTATGCTCTCGGGAAGAGGACCATTTTATGATGTGTGCTATCAGGATGTGCGCTATCGGGACAAGTGCTATCGGGATGTTCGCTATTGAGACGTGTGCTATCGGGAAGAGGGTCATTTTGTGATGTGTTCTGTCGGGATGGACACTATCGTGATGTGCGCTGTCGGGACGTGTACTATCGAGAATTCCATTAAATTTCGTGTGTTCTATTAGGAATTCTCTTAAATTTCGTGTTCGCTATCGCACTGTTCGCTAACGGAACCCTCCCCTACCGTTTTGTTGTTCCCCTTGTTACGACGGACCAAGGACGGCAATTTGATTCTCGTCTCCCAGCTGAATGAGTTAATGGGTACACACTATTTGAAAATCACAGCGTACTTCCCATAAGCTAATAGAATGGTGGAACGGTTCCATCTGGAATTGGAAGCAGCAATTAATTGCCACGACAATATTCGATGGTTAATAATCGGTCCTCTTCTCGATAGCGCATATCCCGATAGCACAAGTCACGATAGCGCACATCCCAAACATTAAGATAACGCATATATCATAAAAAGACCCTATACCCGATAGCGCATTCCGATAACTCACGTCACAAAATGGTTTCCTTCCCGATAGCACACGTCCCGATAGCGCACATCACGATAGCGTACATACCGATAGCATATATCCTAACAGAGTTTTTACTAACAGCTCTGTTAGGATACGAGCAGTCTGGAGGGAAGACTTGCGAGCAACAACAACTGAGTTAGGGTTCGGAGAAGCGATGCGCTTCCCGAAACAGTTCTTGGGCCAGAAGCAGTTGGATGACTTGAGCGATGCGGCGGAGTTTGTAAAGAAATTGCGCAGTCGTTTCGATGAGTTGTGGCCGATCACAAGGACCCAGCATGAAAAGCAAAGAATATTTCTTTTCATAATCTGAAAGTGACTGAGCAGATGTTCGTCCATCATGATGGTCCAAGGACAATGCTGCAACCGCCCTATGACGGACCCTATATGGTGGTTATCCGTGCAGACAAAATTTATGTCGTGTTCACGAAAGGAACGTAACAATTTCTGTCAATCATTTAAAACCTGCTTACATTCTTTCAGATAGTAGGATGAACTTTGACACGATTGGGCCAAGAATAGCGACCGAATCGCCTGACATAGACAATGCGAAGGTTGCTGCAGGAAAGAGGATGGAAACGGGGCGATATATTTGCCACAGTACTCTCCTATCAGTGATGCACATAATAAATGAAAAAGTAAAAAGAGAAAAGGCGTTAGTGACTTCAGTCAGTTATACATCGATCATTAAAATTATAAATATAATATTATATACATGTTTCCGCATTACTTACATACCGTATACATTACTTACATGAGTCTTGGAGCTCTCTTATGGCTAACCTATTCACGGCACATTCCTAAAAGCGAAGAGAAAAAGAAAAAATATATAATATAATATAATATATTGAACTATCCCATATTTAAACATGTTAAAATATTAATTTAAATGATCCGATTTGAAGCCGTTCGAGAAAGCGGACCCTTTTGAGTGATTGTGTTGTCTTTGCCTTGTTGTTATGCTCCATGGCTCAGGCCATATATTATATTTGTAATTTTAATGGTCGATGTATAGGCCTATCAGTGATGCACATTTGATCCCGAGCAAGAATCTAACTCTCTTAATTGGTGAAACAAAAGTAGAGGGGCAGATTCTCGATAGTGCCCGGGACAAAATGTGCATCGCTGGCCCCTATAAGAGAATCTGGACATTGCTCACAATATGGCAACGATGACATGAGCTTTATTTGTATGCACTCTAGTGCATGTGCGTGCGTTTATTTCGCTACATCCTCCATTACGTAATTCGTATACTTGCTGTATCGTATAAGTATACAGGTGCGTCATCAAAATCCGGACAAATTTTAACTTAAATTTTCCGCTATATTGTGCCTTTGCCAGAGGTTATTGTTGGCGAGAAAGCCTGATGCTTCTAGCAAACAGTTATATTCTCAATGGCCGCGAAACCGTTGAAACCAAGTGCGGAGTATAATTAAAGAGCCGCGATCATCGAAGGCCTTCGCGTTAAGCACTCAGCAACGGAAATAATTCAGTTCTTTGGATACCCAAAATCAACCATTTATGATGTAGCAAAATATACGGCTTTAGAACAGTCTAACGAAGTTAGACCTCCTGTGTGCCAGCGAGGAAGAGTCACTTGAAATAACGCATCGCGAAGACTCCTGTAGTCGTTGAAAAGACTCAAGAGCTGATTTCGGATGACCCAGAACAATTGTTACGAAAATTAGTATCGATTGTTGGTATAAGCGAGCCAATAATGCGTCAAATTGCCGAGGACCTTCGATACAAATCGTACACATTAAAAATACGATAGATGCTTTCTGAGGCTGCCAGGACAAGCAGAGTTGCTCCCCATCGGCTCCCATTTTGGCCTCCCAATAGCCCAGATTTAAATCCCTTGGACTACTATGGAGCGTAGTTAAAAGGGTCACAAACAAGTCTCGGCATATCAGTGTGACGTTATTAAGGAACGCTATTGAGGCATGGACAGCGCTACATTACAACGTGCGTGCGAACGCTTCAAATCGAGAATAGAGGCCGTCATTCAAGCTAATAGGGGATATATCGAATAATTGTGCTCTATAGAGATTCCCTAAGTGTCATGTAAAAGGATTTTTTGTAATTGTCACATCCTGGCCTATTTTGGTGGACGGTGATGAAGGATCGCGAGACAAAAATGGCCTGCGGAGAGAAGAGGGAAGAGGGGTGGCGCGTGAGGTGGAGCCTGGGCTCCGATATAGTAGATAGGTTCGTCTAAGATAGGTTCGCGATTATTATTCGGCCGCTTCCCGGTTCGTTTTTAGGAGCTCTATCAGAAATGTCCTTATGTAAAAGTTACGTGGTATGACCAGAGAGGGTCGCCCTCGCCAATGCGAGTGTTATCCCTTAGATCTTTTTAGAAAAACCGGAAAGGGAATGGTGAAGAAGAAAGAGAAGCGGCGATAGTTCATTTAACAATTTTTATTTTTATTCCCGTTGTTTCAATGCTCGTAAAGTGAGGTTTCCCGGTGACCTTGATTGGCCTTGTAGGGATCCTGACCGGGGGTCTCATATCCGGCGGAGGATGGCGAGGGATCCCGTAAGTAGTGATACTAGGCGGGTTCTAACCCAGGGGCTAGAGGGGAACGCGGGGTGCGGGGAATACTTGTAGGAGCGGGGAATACCTAACGCGGGGGAAGAGGGGGAAAGGTCCGGGCTCCTACACAATAGGGCTCCTTTTTTTTAATCGTCAAAAATTTCACCTTTTTTCTTTAAAAATGCATCGATAATAAAGGCTAGATAATAAAGGCTTGCATGTTAGAGAAAGATAGAGCGCGCGTAACGTGCTATGAGTGAAGAAAGGATGGAAGAAACCAACTTCCTATTGTTGACGCCCTTCAACTTGCTTTTACACGTTTGGAAATATGAGTCTTTATCTACACAGGATCCACATTTAGATTTTATATGAACCTATTATATATATGTATAAATATTTTCTGAGGATCTATGTTTTTTTTGTTTATGTTTCCAATATCGTTGAAAAGACTTTCTAATGGTACGTTTCTTATCACGGTGACTGTATGAATATTATCACGGTGACTGTTAAAGCTCGAGTTTTTTTTCCTCTTTCTTTTTCTTTTTTTTCTTTTTTCTTTTTTTCTTTCTTTCTTTCTTTTTTTGTTAAAATTTTCACGAAACGGAGAAATCTTGGAGTCCATTGGACGTAATAAAATATATAAAGGGCATAAGTGCTCGATGTACCACAATGGTGTTCTGGAAGACGAAGGAATCAGTCGCTTCAGTTATTGACGGTAAGCATAATATGGCTAACCATCATGCGAACATAGCCAACGCAATCGAGTATGTTCGAAACGCAGATCCAGAACAGTTCGCACATATCAGAGACGAAGTGTTCGAAGTGCTCGAAGAAGTGAACTTCGAAGAATTAATGGATCAAGAAATCGATTCCGACGAAGAAATATTATCAGACGACGCTGGCTATACTAGCGATTTGAGCGAGCGTGATACAGATTACATAAAAAGATTTGTGCCATCATCTGAAATCCATGCACTGAACAGCCGTACTAAACACTGTATAATCCATTGTTATTATACGACAGGTGATGGTTTAAGTATATGTGCAGAATGATCCGTTTGGCTGATACTGATATCGCAGGATTGTATCTAGTAAGGAAGCACAATATTGGGCATAGCGCTAAGCGGTCAGGCTTGCACAAATTGTAGACTACCAACATATGTTATATTTCCATGCAACAAGTGCCCACAGTGCACACATTGAAAAAACTATTGTGAATAATATTGTGAACGAATCACGTGCAAGTGCTCCATAAAAGAGTGTGATCTAAAGACTGTCAAAAAAAAAAGACATGGAAAATCACGAGCGAGTGGTACGCGAATTGTTGGAACAGTGCGGCCAGGTCGCTACTCTGGTGGAATATTTCGCGTGGCTGCAACGATGCGACGAGTGCATCGAGCAGCTTGAAGAACTTTGTCGTGCCAAGCGTCCGCGTCTCACCGTTGAACACAGACAATCCATGGTGGTGAGGATCGCGCGACTCGCGGGTGCAAAAGTGCAATTGGAGCGACGTTTCGTGCACGTTGGTGGTGAGTACGCGAGTGGCGAGTCGCGACGAAAGATCTCTCGTCTGGCGAGAGATCGACGCCGCGTTTGAAAGCCGTATATTGACAGGTGCTGTGATAAACTCTAATCACATTGAGCCGCGACAGTTTTTGGAAGACGAAGGAAATAGTGTTCGAGCGTATGCGAGACGCAGTAGAAAGACACGGTAGCGCAAAAGTGAACACTGCGTTTAATGGCGAGTTTGCGACGAAGGATAAACGTGTTAATAAGAGCATCGTTACAAAGAACAGCGAGATATATCGTTGGACCGACATGCATGAGTGGTACGAGCGACACGTCGTCAAGCCTATCCTAGCATCGCTCGAAGAATTCCAGGAACGCGACAGCGGGTGGGCATTGTCGCGAATCCTCAATTTGATAGTGAATGTGAATAAGCATAATCCAATGTGCGGGATGTCACATCAAAGTACCACGAGAAATAGCGACGAAACGAGCGGTGATCAGTGTTTATTCGGCGGACAATGCATGTTTCGCATGGTCGGTGGTCGCCGCTCTGTACCCCGCAGAAAGACATGTAAATCGGGAATCGTCGTATCCGCATTATACGACAGTGCTGAATCTCGCAAACATTGAGTTTCCAGTGACTTTAAAAGAAATTTATAAATTCGAACAGTTGAACGCGGTGTCAATCAACGTGTACGGCATCGAAAATAAACAGGTCCTTCCTCTGCGACTCACCAATGAAAAGAAGGAGAAACACGTCAACATGCTGTACGTGCAAGATCCACGCAACGACGGTGGACATTTTGCGTGGATAAAAAACCTATCCCGTCTCGTGAGTTCGCAGATTAGTGGGAAAAAGAACAAGAAATTTTTCTGCGATCGGTAAATATACATGAAAAATTATTATAATTTTCCGTCTTACTAATAAAATAATGGTAATAGTTATAATTTTTTTTCTTTTTTCAGATGCTTGCACTACTTCAATACCAAAGAAAAATTGCAGTCGCACGTAATGGACTGCGAGAAGATGAACGATTTCGCCATCCGACTGCCGAGCGTGGACGACAAGTGGCTCGAATTTGAGAACCACTGCAATAAGCAGAGCACCCCATTCATCGTCTACGCTGACTTGGAGTGCATTCTGCGGAAGATGGAACTTGAAAGGGAAAATGCATCGTCGTCGTCATCGTCGTCGTACACATATCAACAACAAGAGGTATTTAGTATAGGATACTACGTGCGATGTTCGTACAACGACGCGTTATCGTTTTATCGGTTCCATCGCGATGAAGATTGCATAACGTGGTTCGCGCGACAACTCAACGATTTGGCGCATCGAGTTAAAAATATAGTATCCGCCAATGTACCCATGGAAACGTTGTCGAAAGAACAATTGGAGGCGTACCGTAGCGCGACGCGTTGCCATATTTGCGAGAAACCGTTCGCGCCGGACGATGCGCGGGTCCGCGATCATTGTCATCTCACCGGTAGATTCCGTGGTCCAGCGCATGCAAATTGTAATTTAAATTATAAAAATTCATTTTATATTCCGATCGTTTTTCATAATTTATCAGGCTACGACGCGCATTTTATTATTAAAGAAATTGCTACCGCGTTCGAAGGATATGTAGATATACTATCGATAACTAAAGAAAAATATATTTCATTCACTAAAAATGTCGATAGCACCAAAGACACAAATGAAAATTTTCAGAAAAATTGTATAAAATTAAGATTCATTGATTCTTTCAAATTTTTAAATGCAAGCCTTGATAAATTGGCGTCATATCTCGACAAAGATAAATTAAAAATTGTACGTTCCGAATTTCCAACATTATCGGATGAAGAATTTGAATTACTCACACGAAAAGGTGTCTTTCCGTACGAGTACATTAATTGCGTCGAAAAATTGCAGGACACGCGCTTACCACCGCGCGAATTATTTTTCAGTTCATTGATAGGTGATACAGTATCCGAGAGCGATTACGCTCACGCCGTGAACGTCTGGAAGCGATTTTCTATTCAAACGCTCGGCGAGTACAGTGATCTGTACTTGAAAACCGATGTCTTGTTATTGGCCGACATTTTCGAAAATTTCCGCGAGTTGTGTTGCGAGTTACGGTCTCGATTCCGCGTATTACTATACATTGCCTGGTTTCAAGTGGGACGCGATGCTAAAACATATGCGTATAAGATTCGAGTTACTCACCGACATCGATATGATCATGTTCATCGAGCGCGGTATACGCGGTGGTCTCAGTCAATGTTCCAGTAGATATGCACAGGCTAATAACAAGTACATGCGTTCGTACGACTCATCGAAACCGTCGTCGTACTTGATGTACTATTGTTAACGATGTTAACAATTTATACGGATGGGCGATGTGTCAACCATTGCCATACTTATACGCCGAATTTCGATGGGTCGAAGACGTTGCGAATTTTGATGTGAGCGCGATCGCTCCGGATTCATCCATCGGTTACATTCTCGAAGTCGATCTTGAGTATCCACAACATCTACACGATCTGCACACTGACCTGCCGTTCTGTCCGACGCGCGATAAGCCGCCCGGCAAGCGCGAGGCTAAACTTTTAGCGACGCTGTACGATAAACAGCGTTACGTCATCCACTACCGCAACCTGCAGCAATGTACTCGTCACGGTCTTCGCGTAACAAAGATTCATCGAGTACTACAATTCGCGCAATCTCCATGGCTTCGCGATTATATTGAACTCAATACAAATTTCAGAACTCGCACTAAAAATGATTTCGAGAAAAATTTATATAAATTAATGAACAACGCGGTATTCGGTAAAACTATGGAGAATGTGCGCAATCACGTTGATGTAAAATTATTAACAAAATGGGACGGACGGTACGGTGCGGAGGCAATGATCGTGAAACCGAATTTCCACAGCCGTAGCATCTTTGCGGAAAATTTGATCGCCGTCGAACTGCGCAAACTCGAGGTGAAGTTCAACAAGCCGATTTACGTGGGTATGTGTATACTCGACATATCGAAAGTCTGCTTGTATGAATTTCATCATGAGTATATGTTACCACTGTTTCGCGACAAATGTAAAATTATGTACACCGACACGGACAGTCTTGTATATCGCGTCGAGTGCGAGAACGTTTACGAGACTATGAAACACGATATCGCTAGATTCGACACGAGCGATTATCCGATGGACAACGCGTACGGTATGCCTCTCGCGAACAAAAAAGTACCTGGTCTGATGAAGGACGAAAATAATGGTGTGATAATGACCGAATTCGTTAGTCTCAGAGCGAAGATGTACGCAGTGAGGGTGGACGGCAAGAGAGAAACTAAAAAAGCGAAAGGTGTAAAGAGTAATGTCATAGTGCGAACGATAACGTTCGACGATTACACGCGGTGTTTGAACGAAGAGATCGAAATGACTCGTCGTCAATCGTGTATATGATCTAAACATGTGTACACGATATCCGAATCGAAAATCGCTCTGAGTCCATACGATGACAAACGATACGTCGTACCGGACTCGACGGAGACGTTACCGTGGGGACATTGGCGGATATCTTTGTAATATATATAATATATATGTGTATGTATCAACATTTATATTACTATTATGTTTTTTTTTATATTTTCATACAGTATATATATATTATTATTATGCTTTATGTATTATCTTAATTGGTGTAAGTTTTTTCTACATTTTTAAATATTTTCATACAATGTACATGTTATTATTATAATTATAATTTACACGTAATGCATTTTTTTCTTTACATTTATATAAGTGTTACTATTACGTTTTATGTAGTACCATTTATTATGTATTATTATTATTTTCATTTCATGTATTATTATTATTTTCATTTCATGTATCATA
>JAANIC010006655.1:353-21572 GCA_017607545.1 Acromyrmex charruanus
AGTTATTTTTATAAATAATAAAAATATAAAAAATTTTTAAAATATAACTTACGTTATTTAAGATATATAACGACTTAAATAAAAGTTTATTTTTTTAATAAACACTTTTTTATTGGAAATATTTTATCTTTCCGCTCATACCCAGAAGTAATACAAGTAAAGATATCTCACAAATCATTATCGAAAATTAGATTTTATTGCACCTGTTATGATTGAACTTATAATAAAATATCTCACAAAACTATAATAAAATAAATATAAAGTATAAAAAATCAGTTCGCTCTATTAATATCCAGAAGAATATAATTTAATAATACGCTAAAATATAAGTAATTTTATTGCATTGACTAGTAATTTCACTTATTACATTTTTATGAATAAATATCATATTGATTTGGATATTGATTCATTTGCATTAAGGAGAATTCTTTGACAATCATTTACGATTAGAAGAAGCATGTAACAAAATCATAGATAAAAGGAAGAATTAAAAATTTTTTATTATTTTTTTATTCGAAATCATAGATAAAAGAAAAAATTAAAAATTTTCTATTATTCACCACCATAGAATTGATTTTCATAATTATTATATTACGTTATAAACCATAATTGATCAACCTTCGATTTTATATCTAATATTTGACTGCATCAATATTTACGGCTATTTTTTTATCATTTGATTGTTCAATTAATAGTTAGATTTATTATATGTATAAGCATACATATAATTCTTTGATAATAGAGGCTGAAACTATGAGTAAAGTAACTGTGAGTTAAAACTTGTTTCGCTTATGATATGTAATTATTATAATTTTTTACTGTATTATAGTGTAAACTGTATTGTAATACACGTTATAGGCATTGGGCTATTATTAAATTATAATATATTTTTCTGGAAAAAAATATATACTATTCTATTAAAAGATAAAACTTATTTAAAAAAATATTGTAAAAATAGTAAATAAAAAATTAGAATATTAGTTTAAACGATATAGAGCTTTTCAAGCAAAATAATTTTTATTTAAAAAAATGTTTTATAACTCTTATTATTTAAAAGAAATATACACTTAAATCAAACGCACTGTATATTAATTCAACTCATTCTTTTTTTCGCGTTAATTGATATGGATTGTGATGAGGTAGGATATTTCTCGGAAAATAAATCTGACGCGAAAACTCATTATCAGTAAATTTCAGAAAAAAGTTTTCAAAATGAAGACAAGTAAGGGATCATGAAATTGAAATAACGATTTAATACAACATACTGACATCTCCGACTGTTAAAATAAAAATCGCACATTTTTTTCAAGTTTTTTCGATTAAGACACGAGATATTTATAGTAGTTACTTTTTAAACTAATGAAAATAAATCACATTCATAAGACAGGAAAAACAAAAGTGCGTACACATTTTGAGAATGCTGTACGGCTATGCTACGATATATTCAGACATATATAGAGAACAGACAAAATATTGTAATGTGATCAAAAAAAGTGTGAAATCGCTCATATTATGTAAATAACAATATAAATAGTGATTAATAATCGAGCCAAATCAAGTTTTTTTTTTATTAAATTATTATTTTATAATTATACTAATAATATAAGATCAACAAATCAAAACAACGCATATACAATCGTTTCGATCACCAGTCCTTCTTTAGCTAATCATAAAGTGAATAATAATAAATTCGCATTCTTAATAATAAAAACCTATTCCATTAACAAGAATAAAAATTTTTATTAATAATAAATGATGAGCCAACCTTTTATTAATAAAATGAGTAATATATTTCCTAAGTGTTTCACATTATTTTGTCCATCTCCTGCATACTACTGTGATTAAAAATTACTGAGATCAATAAAATGCAAACTATAAATTTATTCATCCAATATCGTCCCTTCAAAATAATTCTCTCTCATTGCAATACATTTATGCTAACGTTTTTTCCAATGCTCGAAGCATCTTTTTTGCTCGATTTTAAGTATAGCCTTCAATGCGTGGCGAATTCTTTTTTTATCGTGTCTATCGATTCAAAACGGTGTCCACGAAGCAATAATTTCAACTGAGAGAATAGGAAAAAATCACACGATACCGTATCAGACGAATTCGAAATTATATTCGTTGAATTTTTGGCTATAAAATTATGAACAAGACAAGAAAAATTCTTGGAGAGAGCTCCTATAAATTGATTGCTTATACGTGTATTGTTGCCTACAGCTCAATTGCTTACATGCACTTTTACGCATAAATATAAAATGAAGAAACAAAGGTAAATACATTTGCACACACATTACACTGAAAAAAATTTATGTAATTTTTACATAGACAATTTCTAGTAAATTTCCAATCATATTTAAGTAATTTTTCGATTATAAACATGTAATTTCCATGTATAATTTTTTCAGTGTATTATTGTTTATAGATCGATTGCCTATACAATTGCCTATATTTAAATTATATAAAAAAATAGTTTATGTTTTTAAAGCAAAGAATTTGTGTTATTAAAGCTGAGAATTTGTGTTTTTAAAACAAAGAATTTGTGTGTTAAAACAGAATTTGTGTTTTAAAATAGAGAATTTATATTTTTAAAACAGAAAAATAGTGCTTGTAGGCTATCGAACTATAGGCAACAATACTTGTAGGCAAATGTGACTTCACTTCTGAAATTTTTACTTGTGCGCAAAAATGAATATATCGAGCTGTAGACAATAATACATACAGGCAATCAATCTTAGGCAGATGGAGTCCTCCCGAAAAAATCCAGCGTTTTTGGAACAATGCGAGATGCGACGCGTCTTACGTCCAAATTGTCTTTCAAAATCAAGTGGCATGAATCAAATGATATTCTAACACGTTCAATTATATTTCGAATTGTCAATCGTCGATCACTAAATCCTTTATCTCTTTGACGTGTTGCTCATGTTGAAGTAAAAGTTTTCCTCCTTCAACGCATTTTCTATCTTTTTTGAACATTTTATATCATTCAAAAATTCTTGTTCTTAACATGCACTCATTACCGAAACATTTCCGCAACACGAAATTTCGTTCGAAAAACAAAATTTTATGCAAATTCTTTACAAAATTTTACATTAAAAATCGTCGGAAGTACTTTTTCTCAATAACAAAACAAATATTTACTAACAAAGATAATGACGTAAAATTTTAAGCAAAAGTTAGAAACAGTCCTATATACAATAGTATTATCATTTTAACTTTGTTAATTTACCGACTTTGTCGCTACCGCACCCACGTGCTGTTAAAATGCAATACCAATAGCGACTGAGGAACATTGTATAACAAAAAAAAGTGTTCCTGCGCCACTAAAAGCTCAAAAGATATGTCTTCGTATAAAATGTTAAGATAGTACATATACATATATCGGAAGTAATAATTTACTAAAAATAGAATCAAAGTGTAAGTTCACCAGGAATAACGTGTATAATGTCTTCTTCATCTTTCAGTTAATATCCCACAACACTTTAGCTCTATAAAAATTGCTTTCATGTTAGTAAGCATTTATGATGCATTAGCATTCCCAAAAAGATTTCAAGTAACGAACATTGCGCTGAGAACTCTGGAAGGTGCGTTAAGTTGTGACAAGATTTGCCAATGGATATTTCTCTCGAAAAATTCCAATATCCTTGATTTGCCATGATGAAATGACATCAAGAATATTAATAGTAGTCAGAGTTTTATAATCATTTTCATTAAATACTAATTCAATTTACTTCTTTTTTTTACCCTCACATTCTTTCAATAATATCAATATAAGAATAACTTTTTGCAATATATCTACTATGTAAAATTAGTAATACACATCATAAGAAATAGAATTTGAAAATATTGCTAAAATCATGTTTGAAGAATCAGGAATATAAAAGACAACCATCTTTGAAACTTATGCATGCTTCCCAAGAGTCAGATATATGCAGATAGATTTGTGTAGTGGACCTAATAGCAGATTTTTTTGCTGTATAGAGTCGGGATGTCAGATAAATATTTGAAAAATAATAGATACGATAAATAAGAATAAATGCATCCAAAAAAATAGACAGACTTAACGAAGAAGAGAGAAAAGTATAAAAGCATATCCATAAAGACCGATTAGGCTCCGGGTGGAGAGTTATTTTTGTATTCCTCTTGCTGACATTTCCTATGGAAAACATTAAATTCTGGAAACGATTTATTGGATATTCTTCATCTGTTTTCTAGTACCGACTGTATCTATTTCGAATAAAGGCAAGTAAAAACACTATCTAGTATGTTGCAAATATCAATTAATTTCATGTAATGAAACGTAGGCTAACAATACGCGCTACATTTTTGGCGAACAAATTGTAAATTTAGTAATAATTTCTTATTTTATCACATTCGCTTTGGCATAAATAATCTAAAATAATATTTGAAATTTAATCTGAATATTCTGTTGTGCCAAGAATTGTAGTACAATCAATTCTCGCATAGTACCTTTTCTTTAGAACGATCGCTTCAAGTAATACAAATTGAATACAAGCTAAACCTAACTCTGAACCTAAAAATGGTTTTCAGAACCAACAGAAATCATAACTTACCGTAATAGTCGAATGCATGAGCTGAGAAGGGGAGGGAAAAAAATTGTACTTAGTTACGTTATCATAAGAATGCATTACACTAATGTAACACCTCTCTACACTCAGACTCATTAATTCAAAATAAAAAAAGTCTACAACTAACTTTAAAATTGTACGAAAAAATAAAACATTTCGTAATATGTCTGGCGGTTTAAGAAATATTCGATTGTATATCCTGTAGAGACAACATAAATTTTTTAGTAATATATAATTTATTTGTTTGAAAATTTTTCAAAGAAATAAGTAATAAAATCATAGCGTTTTATAGAAGTGATTTTCAAATATTTCATATTTTAAAATAAAAAAATATTACGCTGAATGTAGTTAGGTGAATATAATTTTGTAAATTTTTATATGTAGTGCTTCGATTCCTACGTATAAGAGGAAACGTACATATTCAGAATATTTATCATTTTTAGGGTAACGTTTTATCTTCCATGTTCAACACTTTCGTTTACCAGCGACTATAGTATTCATTAAATATTGATCCAATATTGCGAGAAAATTTAGTTTCTTTTAAAAATTATTCTTAATGGTAGATGTTCTCTAACGAATGCACTGCAATATCTCACTTACATCCCTTGTCACACTTATGCCCACCCTCTAAGTCTCTCTCAAAATAAATATTGCTATTTCATTGTTCTTGTTAATATATGGGAACAATAAAGCAAAATTTTAAAAGCGGATATTTTCTTTATCGATATTAAAATACAAATATCTAGACAAACACTTTATCAAGAGCGTTAAAAAGTATCATAAAACAAGCTATTTTCATATCTTACATATGCAAGATGTCACAAAAAAGTCGGAACATTGAATTATCTTGAAAAGATAATGTTTCGCAAAATTGTTCATACAGAAGTTGTAGGATGTCAAATTATCCATCATGATATTAGTTTCTTTTGAACGATTTTGAGAATGATATAATTTGAATCATATCAAGGTCAAATATGACATTCGCAAGATCGTTCAAAGTCAAATATCACCACACGATGGGCGATTTGATACTCTACAACTTTTTGTGTGAAAATTTTTGCCGAAAACGTCATGTTTTCGAAATAATCCAATATCCCAATCTTTTTGTGACATCCTGGATATATTCATTAAATACCACATGGCTTTTTATATCTAAAAATATACTTGGAGAAACATTCTGTCAAAGTAATAAGAAAAGCCTGTAAGAATCAACATAAGATAAACTTGTGTTACAAATCTTTATTACATAAAAATGAAGTATAAACGTTTCAACTTTCGATTAAAATCCTTTTCAGTATACAGGATGATTCTGTAAAACATTTTAAGTCTTATACAAAAGTCTTATACAAAAACCTCGAACTATTTCCTTAAAAATGAAATATATTTTTTCCTAATTGTAGCTGTACTTACAATAGTATTTTTAAAGCATTTTTTAACGTATAGAATCATTAACGCTTTAAAATATGAAACTGAATTTCGGCAGTTAGGCATTTTTGCAATAAGCGCAAATTATGTCAGTCAATTATGTCAGTATTTAAAAGCGAGTCAATATACAAGGACACCTTCACAACCATGCGCACGATGTGCCATGCATAAGCGCGCGAATTTAAACGCTATAATTGACAAACTTTGATGTGTGTGGTTTATAATCTAATTATAACTTCGACATATTTGTATAAGACTACTTTTCGTCTTAGAATGTTCCGCAGAATGTGTCAGTGAAAGAACGTACATTCTTTCTGGGACACCCTTATATATTTATATAATTCTAAAATAATTATGTGTAAGATAATGACATATAAATAGAAAATAAAATTAAAAAATAATATTTTTTGGATAAAACATACTTGGTCATAGGATTCGTCAAATTAAAAATAGCAATAATCATGCTTCATATCTATAATATTATAATAAGACACACCTGGCTATGAGATCTCATAAATTGTTCGGGTGAAAGCGTTTCACACATAATTCCTCCGATAAGAATTCATCAAATTTTACGATTTACTGTAATAAAATTAAACGTTTTTGGCTCACAATAAAATATAAAATTATAAAAATCATAAACTTACATGAAATTTTTAAGTTGAAACAGATTTTTGATATACAATCTCAAAATCTTATAAGAAAATAATTAACGACAACATGTATAAACAATACATAATTATTATAAAGATTACACCTACACGATAGATTTAATAACAACGGTAGTTATAACTATTAACATAAAACGTAAGTACTAAAGTTATACATCTGATAGCGAAGAAATGTAGATTTACAAAATCGATTTTAAAAGATCGTGTAAACGCAATGATTTTTACGCTCTTATTGCCAACCTTGAATGCTACGAGCTTATAAAATAACCAAAGAATTATATATATTCATAATTGCTTCCATTACATCAATAGGATAAATAAAAACAGCTTTGCATAAAAAAGTACACGTTTCAAGAGTTATAATTACGGATGTTATTATACCCGATTAATATAGTTGCCACATAAACGTAATCAAAGAAAGAGAATCAAGTGTTTATTATTATAAACATGAAGCATAATTATTGCCATTTTTAATTTGACATGTCTTATTCAAAGAACGTTTCTACTTTCTACTTATACGTCATTATGTTAATGCATTGTTAATTTTGAATTATATAAATATATTAAAAAGAACTTTAATCGAAAGTTGGAACATTTAAATTTCATTTTTATGTAATAAATATTTGTAGAATATGTTTATTTTGTGTTAGAACTTGTAGGCTTTTCTACTTACTTTGATTTAATTCGCCTAAATTCATTCAAATTTTAATATTCTATGTGAGCACAAATACCAATTCTCTACCAGCACGCATGAGTCATGGCATAACAATCTTGTAAAAATCTTAGTATGTAATCGTAATTTATATTTTCCCAACAAACAGGACGTCTAGAGTTAATGTGCTGTGTAATTTTAACTCTCTTTCAGTTAATTATTTCATTAAACTATTAAAGCGTGAGTAAGCCTTTTTTTCATATGCAAGCAAAATCTGTGTATGTGGAAGTAAAACTGTAAAAGTCTTAAGGAGCTAACAGTGAAATATAGTTGCAATGCAAAAATTTTCTTATTATATAGTATTTACAATAAATGTAAATTTCCATATACAAAACTCTTGCAGCACAATTCAAATGTAAAATCGATTATCACCGACTTGTGTGTAATCTTCATGACTCCTCGTTGCCTTCACATAATTTGAAATATTTAGAAAAATGAAAAATCAAAAATCTGCGGAGCAATGTTTAAAAAGCGCAAAGCACCTCAATGGTTAGACTCTACATATCCCTTCGCTTGGAACACGACGTATCTCTACCTTCCGATGTGTATCTCTACCTCTATAATATAACCAGTGTTGTAACAAATACCTTTTCAGAAGTATCTAGATAGTATAGATATAGATATAAGTACTGTGTGAAAAAAGTACCTAGTTATAGGTATAGATACGTTTTTTTAAAAATTACCTAAGTATAGATACAATATAGCAGTATCTGAAACATTTTGTTATTTTTTAGATACTTGTCATTTAAAAAAAAAAACTGCGTAAACGAATTTTACTTCGTATCGTATTACTATTCATATAGTATATAAAAATGTTTGGATACTTATCATGCCATGCTTTTTTTAAATCAGTAATGCTTCAAACATTGTATTAGAAAATCGATTTTTTCTGGGAATTAAAATTAAGTTTAATACAATGACATATTATATAGATCATATACAGAATGTTCCATTTTAATTACCCCAGACAAATATCTTCAATTCTTCAAAAATACAAAAAAATGTTTCAGATGAAAATGGAACGTACGGTTTTAAGAGAGATGTAATTTGGACATGTTACTTTTTTTTCTAGGTGGAAATAAAAAAAATAGGTCAACTTTCACGTTTTTAATGAAAATTGTATGATTTTTTTATACAATATGATTCTTCTAATTATTCTGCATATAAAAGTATTAAGATAGAGATATCAAAAAACTAATATAGTTTACAAGATATTTTATACTTTATTCTGACAAATATTGACATGAAGTATTAAATGTCTCGTAAACTTTATTAATTTTTTGCTATTTCTGTCTTAATACTTTTATATGCAGAATAATTAGAGGAATCATATTGTATAAAAAAATCATACAATTCCATTTAAAAAAGTAGATATAATGACCATATCTTTTGAATGCCTCCATCTCGAAAAAAAGCAACTTGCTTTTGAAAACTGTTGCACTTCCATCTGAAATATTTGTTCATATTTTATGTATTTTTCAAGATATTTTTTATTCAGGAACAATTAAAATAAAATACTCTGTAGACCAAATATTCTGTTCGTAGCTTGAAGATGACAATTTAAGGCGATTCCGTTGCGTTTCTTTCTATTTTCAGAGAAAATAGAGCATAAAATCTCAACAGTCACTGACAGCCATTTAAAGTATCAATTTCCTATTACTGAAAAATATAAGAAGGTTTGATCTATGTATATATCATTGATATAGATAAATATTTTGTTGTATTTACGTATCTAAACTTAATCTTATAAAAAAGTATTCAGGTATAAGTATCTCTGTCTATAAGGACCTAGGTAATGCACTTAGATACTGCTAAAGTACTTAAGTACTTATATCTAGGTATGTTACAACACTGAATGTAACGTCTTACGACAATTATAGAAAGGTAGTAAAAAAGTAGACAGAACATACATAGGTAGTTTGGTGCAGACCCACCTTTCCTGGGACGCCACCAGTCAGTCTCAAAGTAGCCTGCGGAGCAAGAGTGAGTTGGTGTTGTTGTTGAACAGGAGGAGTAGATGGTGTATGCAGAGGACGATGTGGACAGTCCTTGTGTCCAACACCGGATGAATCGATCAGATTGTATCGCAAGGCAAGGGAACACGCGTATGTTTAATTTTTTTCATACCGCAAGATCAGTTAGATAATAAATATAAAAAATTTATCATATATATGTGTATATACGCGTATGTGTATTATTTTTAGTAATACTATTCCTTTGTGTCCATTCAAAATAAAAAATTGGACAATCAGATCTATATAATCTTAAGAAGAAACATTATTTACGGTCAAAATTCTGATTTTGTCATAGTTAATGTTGTACTATCTTTCGTTACAGTAAAGTAGGTGGTATTGGAACTAAATATATGCAAATTTGTTAATCACTAACACAAATGATTTGTGATCAGCTTTGTATTGTTAGCAGATTGCAAGATTTTTCTTTTGATTAATCATCAATAACACATATAATGTTGGTGAGATTAATCGTCAGTAACACATATAATGTTTGTGTTTAAGAACTAACTGAATTTGCGGTTGTACGTTATGGAAATGAAAATGTATGTAGGAAAACGTGTTGCCACCACCAAAAAACTTAATTTAAACGAAACCCAGATTGATTGTTAGACGCTTACTACCTGTTATGTACTAATATATTTGTTACACACATAATCTAAGGCTCACAATAAAAACTGTTATTCATGTTCACAATTATAATAATAATTGTAACGTAATAATAATATACTATTCATTTTTCAACATATTTAAATGTTATTAATATATATTTTTAAATATGTGCTGATTAATAATTTGTATCATAAACACATAAACATAATATATCATTCCTTTAATGTTGAGTATCGTTTGAGTAACAAAATATAAAAAAATCGTGTAAAAGTGTTGAAAACTGTTAATCCTTTACAAACAATACGAAGAAAAATGATAATTGCGATGTAATAAATATTAAATTCATATTTAGGAATATGTAAGTTTCCTCGCCACTTTAAAATTAATTATAATAAACAATTTAGAAGGTTAACTCAATTTTAATATTAGTTGTTCTAAAACAAAAAATGCACTTGTGTAATTAATAACGTCTTAATTTACTTAATTAATACACAAAATAACAAAAAATATTGTTAAGATTTCGTATGTAGTCACAGACAGACTGTATAACATAATGTTTTAATAAAAAATATATAAAGATGTATACTGTGTCTTTTTTATTTAAAAACCACCCACTTTACTAATTATTTATTCATGCGAAAACTATGAAATATGTGTAGTTTAATGATATTTTAGTGACCTTAAGACACGCACTGTGTGAATACGCTATAAACATGTGAACTTACGTTAAAGTGAAAATTAATAATTAATAAATATTAATAATTAATAATTATTTAGTGTAAAATAACAGGAAAAATAACGATTCTACTTATACAAGATATTTAACATGTCTTATCTTGTAACGAATCAGTTAAATTTCAAAAATCTTCGGAAACTAATTATATTTCAATTCCATCATTTATATTTAACGTATGTAAAACCTTTGTAAATTAAATATCACATGTTTTTCCTAATATTTAAACTTTTCACAAGTAACACATATGTGCAATATATATAAATAAATAAATATAAGAGAAATATTGACTCACCGTCGTGGGATGTATGCGTAGTCTGAATGGTTTGCGTTTGCTTGCTGTAGACAACCGGTTCTTTTGGTGGAATGTTTGTGTGCGCCACGGAGACAATCGTAAGCTCTCGATTCTTTCTTCGTCCTACACTGTTTTATACCATAATGTAAAATTATAAATATCGGCCTTAAAAGAAATGCAAAGATGTAAATAAATACCTCTGAGCAGAATTTATACTAGACGGTTGTAAGCTGGCGTCCGGTGTAGCATTAGCACTCTGTTCAGGTGTCAGCGAGCTCATACTAGACAAACTAGAGAGCACATCTGTAAGTAAACAGAAACCGTTAGGGAAAAGTGCCAATCCTAGTAATTGAACACATGACTTATATACCTGACACTGGCGCTACACCCAAAGAAGACAGCATTGCATCTATCTCTTTACGCTGATCCTTGTCCGTGCCAGCGGCACGAACAGTAGCTTCTTCTACCTACAATCCATAAGCGAATCATTTTGCCATTAGTAGAGACCTTCTAATCAGAGTTTGGCCATAAAAATAATCCGACATTTTTCTTCAAAATTGTACGAGTGAGAAAAGATGTTTTATCTCGCTCTGCAGAAGTGCGAAAGAAAAAAAGATGTTTTATTCTGTTCTGAGTGATGCGAGATAAAGATATGTTGAATGATATATGCTATTAGGTATCGGAAAAAGTGCGGATTTTTAAATAAAAATTCAATGTTTTACGGAAACCAAGTGAATAAAGTCTCTTTCTAACCGATCATCATTATTGGAATACTTGCGCGATGTCGGCATCTTTTTCGTAGATTTAAACATATACATGCAGTTCATTTTTAATAACAAATGGACATCCCAAATGTGATTCATCCTCTAACAATTCATTGCCTTCCTTAAATTGCTTAAGAACTACCGTACACACTTTCCGCTTACTTACAGTAACCATAAGATGCATCATATAAATTAGCCAATTAGAGCTGAAAATTTTTGATAATTCTTGACTGTAATTGACTACACTAAAAGAAAAGATTGGCTGTTGCAGCAATTTAGATAATAAAATATGGATAGTATAACATTTTTAATTGGCTGCAATAGTAACATATATATATATATATATATATATATATATATATATATATATATACACAATATATGTATATCTATATTATACAATATTCCTAACTAATATTAAAAAACAAATTCATTTTGATTATTTTTCCATATAAAATGTGACGATCCTGAAGCAAAAACTAAGGCACTTAAATGTGCCCGTGAAAACTTTTAATCAGCTTGACATAAGCTATAAAAATATAAAAATTTGAAGTAATTTGGTCGAGACCCATTTTCCATAAGATTTGCGGGGTTTTTTCTGCTCATTTTAGTTTCATGCATTACATTTGCAAATTACTGACTAATCCGACTTCAGTTCATTGCTAACAAAAAAAACTGCACAAATTTTTTCCAATACCTAATATCTTGGTTTGACTAAAGCGAGTTTAAAAAAAAATCGGATCAAACAAACCAGTTCTTAGGTACCCGACTCTAACTAGAGTGTCTCTAGCCATTACATTTCTGTCACTTTTAACCGCGTACATCTTTAGCTCGGAGTATCAATCATGTAATATTTTCCTTAGACCAGTGAAAAGTAAACATTTTTTATATGTATGTGTGTATATGTACATACATACATACTTACATAAAAATTTTTATTTTCACGTTTTCACTCTAGACAAAAAGTTATATGATCGATACTCTGTACATATAAATTGAATATCTATAAACTTTCTTATCCCTTACATCCTTCTGTTCTTTCTCCCTCCTGCGTCTCTCCTTCTCTTCCCTAATAGCTTGCAGTTTCGCCTTCTTCCTTTCTAACTCCGCCTTCCGATCAGACATCATCTTGACCACTAATAAGAGATATCACTGTAAAAAATTACATTTAAAAATTGATTGAATGATATACGTTTAATAAATATGTTAGGCTAAGCCTATATTCTGTAACTTTTAGCCCGGTTTTTCATTATCTGGAGATTCTCTTAAATTAGCTTAAGAAATGTTTTGCCATTCGCGAAATTTGCGAGCACAAGCAGAGGCTTTGTGCAAGCCTTTGGCAAAGACTTTGGCAGCTTTGGAGTCTTATGATCAAAAATGAAGAATAACAGATCGAAAATGCTCGTTTTTGTCGATTTGGCATTCTATTTCTTAAAAATGTATTAGAATTAAAATATGAAAACAATTGATGGAAACAGACGTGTAAAGCAGAAAAAATGCTTTCAATAATCATTAAACTAATAGTTTTGACTGCTATTCTTTTAGGAGACAGATGATACAAGTGTTGTCCTAGCTACACACACAGAAAGCCATGACACACAAAAAAACTTAAGTAATAAAACATAAGCAGTAAGCAGATTGTAATGCGATAATATAAAGTAGCCAATCCAACATGTTGATTTCCATACTGCTTACGTCTTATTGCCTCAAGTTTTTTGTGTGCCATGTGGCCTTAATAGTATTAAAACTATTTATATTTTATTATACTGATCAGGAGTTGGACGAAATATTTGCATTATGTAATTTGTAAATAAATCAAATTTTGCGCAATAACTGTGTGGGCTATTAATAGTTTTTTAATTTCTTTACAATTCTATAAGAAATTCATTGACTGCTAAGAAGGATAGAATGACTATGTGTCTCCTAAAAAGAAAAGAATTGTTATAGTAACTTTTAAAGTTATCATAAAATTATTAATTTACTGATTAATCATGGCTAGAAAAACATAATATTTATATAAGTGTGATATTATATAAATTAAGTCTAAAGTATTATATAAGTTAAGTCTAAAGGATCAATTATGCTGGCCATAAACTGTTAATTTATGCTGTAACTGTTTAACATAATTTCAATGTTTTCGTTGGTAATTGTTTAATTTAGCATATATAAAATCGATAAAAAATATACCAATCAACACTTTTTTTCTGCTAGTCATTCATTTCACGAAAAAATGCGTGAATTAATACGTTTTTTATCAACTTTTATGTATGCTAAACTAAACAATTATCTTTTCGTTCATAATAACTTATCGTATGCACATAACTTATGTCATAAAATTCACTCAAATTTAATGGCAAGTGACAGCACATAAATCTGTGTAAATCATTGTATTAAATTACCGGTTACGATACTTAGAAGGGCCGTGGTCCGATTCGTGCTGACAACGTTCATGAACATCATTTGTCTTCGTTTAATATTTGACAAACAAGGATAAAATGATATCTTTAAGCATTGTGAACATAAATCAGACCGTGGCTAACAGTTTACAACCAGCTGATCCTTAAGTCCAGATCTACAATAAGTGTTTTAAGCCTTAAGCTGTAAAAAATTAACCAACTACAGTCAAATACGAGGAGAATAATTGATTGTGATTCGTCCAATCCTTATGGCTTAAGACTGAAAAATCTATTGTGGATCTAAACTAAACTACATATATATACATATATATATATATATATATATATATATATATATATGTTATGTCTATTTCTATCAATGTAAATTAACTTTAATCTCAGTTTAATCTACTCTTTATCCTTTTCTAATTCTTAAGCCCAATGTCCACGGTGCTAAAAATCGGTCCGAGATCTCGGACAGAGAAAAAATTAACAAATTACATTTGAACAATTTGATCATATGATCATTATGATTGGTCAATTTTTTTTTAACCGAGGATCACGGATCGATTTCTAGCATCGTGGACACAAGGCTTTAGAACTAGAAAGAGATAAAAGTTAAATCAAGATTGAAGTTTACAGTAGCAAAAATTGACCATGAATTACTGCAGATAATAAAAACCGAGCTTCAGAATATACCGGTATGTAAAATTGGTTGAGGGAGTTACTGCAAAGACCAATGTAGTTATTGATTTCTTAGCGATGACGTCAACTCAGGTCAAATTGTCTACCGTTCGATCAATTACAAGTAAAATTAATGTGATCGCATTTTGGATTGTGATCACTCAAATCATTCGAAATAACGTATTGTTTAAGAGAAATTAATTTGCATTGAATGCAACGAAATTTTGAACAATGCACTGACTCGCATTTTAATCTGGGCGATGTCGACGGCATAGTAAATCATTAACACGAATCAAACGCGACGAAAATGCTGTAACTTACCTTCACTATAAACAAGTAGAGCAAATATAACGAGCAATCTAATATACAAACTTTTCAATTTTTACATTATTTCAAGGAAACGATATACATATAAATTCAAGATTCTTCGCAAACGTTCAACACACACCACAGACTTCTACTGACTTCTACCAGTGAGAAACCTGAGAGAGGACATGACGGCCGAAAACCTGTAATCGCAAAATGCTGCCGCGCACTACTGCCCTCTGACAAAGTGGATGTAAACTACATAGCAAGGTCCACTTTTCTGAAGGTACATATGTCCACTTTTTAAGGCTGCAGATGATAAATCGATATTTAGTTCGTATAATCGTGCTACATTCACAAACTGATCAGAAATAAACATCACGCACATTGGTGGAAACGGACATCAAAGCCCGTTTTTCTCAGTTTTCAGTTTTAAAAATCAGGAAAAGACAAAGAGTAAGTTGGTGGAAATGGGCATAAAAGTATGAACATTAAAGTTATATTACACCCTTTTTTTACAAATGTGTTAATATTTATATTTCAAATAATAATCAGAAAAAAATCTGAGAGTGGCCTTTTTCCTGTTAGCATCGAAATCATCCGTACACTACCGCCAGTACATCCATTTTCAGTTTGGAAACATGACTACATACATTTTTTGATACTATCGATAAAATCATATCGTCGACAGTAGATGTGGTTCGTCTCTGTAATACATCCTCAGGACAGAAGCGTGCTGACTATCTAGAATCCATAGAAGGGATAGTTTAATAGGTCCTTGAACGAAAAAATTTTAATTTCGCATCTGCTAAACATATGTAAATAAAAGTTGTTGAATTTTAATAAACAAAACTGAAAATTCAAACGAGTTAATTTAGTGAATTTTGTTATATATATATAATATTTATTTTATAATATCTTATAAAATTACAAAGTTATGTATCTTTATGCAAATTTTCAGCCAGTATTTATCAAATATAATTACTAGCAATTATAGAGACTTTTAATAAATTCAATCTTTTTTAAACATATATTGTCAATTTAAGATATAATTTAACGAGGCCCTCCACCACCCCCGCCAATTTTATCAGCGGTCCTCTTTTCTTTGTAAGTATACTCACCCATAAAACAAACAAGCTACTAATAAATTTAGTAGCCGGTTTTTGCAGGTGAATATATTTTTAATTTATTTTTTATTTTTATGTCTAATTATTTTATTGTATTTCGCTAATGAAATTGCAATAACTTTTTAAATATTATTCTTTATTATATTTATTCTTTATTATATTTCCTTTATACAATTCGATATTACAATTATAATAATGATTTACAATACAATATACATTATCAGTGCTGTTCAAAATATAATAAAAATAATAACATAGGAGCATAATTAACAAAGTTTTGTAATGCGGGATTATACGAAAACGTCGAAAATACATACGATAACACAAATTTTTCTAAACCAATGTTTAACGAAATATTGATAAACGCAGAAGAAATACTAACAATTAGATTTATTATTAATTATTTACTATTAATTATGTATTTACTAATAATTTGCAAATATAAAACTTAATAATATCGCGAAAAAAGTCATTAATATAATATATTTATAACAACACTATCATCGCGTTCAAAATAACTATCTCAATAATTTTATCATATCAAAATCCTTTCGCCTCGTGGTACACTGATTAGTATCCGATACAAAGAAGAACAATCTTTATAGTGGAAAGCGAACTTAATGTATTCTGATTCTTCATAAATTTTACAAGATCTATTTGCAAAGAAAAGTTAAGCAATCAAATATCAGTGATCTTGTTACAAGACTGCGGTGTGAATCCCGAATCTTTCAGACTATTTAGTGATAGTAATAATTTTGGTAGCATGTCAATTACAATTACTATTTTTATCATATCTTTAATATAATATTAAAATTCGCGAGAAAATATGTTCTGCCACACTAAAAATCATCTCTTAAAAATAAACGGATAGAATGATTTCCTTATACAGCAATAGTGGTTACGAAGGAATATATTTAATAATAATAAAATACATGCGTTATTGTAATTTTTTATATGTATGGATACAAAAATTTTTCGGGTACCAACTGTTCGAGATGAGCCGAACCCTATAATAACAGGATTTTAAAATATTTATACTGAAAAATTTATTATATAAAATTTACAATTTTTTATTTTTCAAAAATTACAATTATTAATATCCCGCTAATATGAGGGTACCCATTCGACTTATCTTGAATTTTTTGTACCCACACATTTAAAATTCAACTCATATAATCACGATAACATTGTTAACTATAAAGAATTTTGAAAAAATTATTTATGTAAATATCGATATTTATGTAAAAATCAATATTCATTTAATCATTCGTAACCTCATAATATTTGCATGTATTTTATCATAAAAAAATGTATATACATATAAATTAATAATTAAAAATATTCTGCAATGGTGGGATGTCCAATATCTAAAAATAATAGTAAAATAATAGTTAGAAAAGTAAATATACATATTCGTAACAAGTAAATGGTGGGATGTCCAATATCTAAAAATAATAGTAAAATAACAGTTAGAAAAGTAAATATACACATTCGTAACCATATTTTTGTTAGAGCAATCATTGAAAAATTATAAGCAAATTATTTGTATAAAACTTAAATTTGTTTACTTAATAATTTGAATTTAAACAAATAATAATTATATATCCATATCAATTATATAACACTATAAATTTCTATTGTTATTAAGACATTTCTATTGTTATTAATGTACCATTGCCAATATTATTATTACTAATGAGAGAACATTTAAAAAAACAAAGAAAGCGAAAATTATATATTAAAATATACCACTGAATTAATGTTATAACTTGACTTTAAAATATTGTATATAGCAACTATCATTGACTCATTAACAAAATTGTTACTATCAGTAACTGCAGACGAGAAAACCCGGGATAATTCCTGCATAAGAATCTCCGAAGAGACACCAAAGAAAGCGAATGAACTTCACGAAAAGCGACGAGGAATAATTCTCCATAATGAAAACAATTTCGACTTTCCATCAGTACAAACCACGTAATCCACTGGCATCCATCTGACGCGAGAGATAGCGATATGAGGCCTTTGTATATGATAAATTGTTCAATAAAATATACTTGTAATTTTATAATGTTAAAATGTAAATGTCGAAAAGCAAGTAAGAGTTAATATTTAATTGCCTCAATCAAAGCTCCAATCTTTATGACTTATTTAATAAATTTGTACTAAATACGAAAAAAAAATGACGATTATTCTAAACATCAAATTTTTAATAAGAAATTACTTCAAATTATTAATGACTTATTGATATACAAAATCTAAATAAAAAAAATTTTATTTTAAATTTAAATATTTATCAAACTTATTAATAAACAATTGTTGTTATTATATATTTCGTCGATTTCGTATAATTTACATCAATTACGCAATAATTTTATTTACTACGACAAGATAAATGCTATTTGTATTGAATAGATATTCAATACGGATATATATATGCCAGTAAATGTATAATTAATTAATAACCCGGAAAAAAATGTTTTATGTTTAATTATATATAGTTACATAAAATTACACATAATCATATAAAAAATTGAGATAATGTATATACAATTATATATCATTATATATAAAATATGTCCAAATATATAATATTTTTTTCCCGGGAATCGTTGTACAAATTACAAAAGTAAGATTATAGCATTCATCTAGACATAGTTTATAAATTTTATATTACATACTTAATATTATTACACATATATTTATTTACAATAAAGTTAATTATAGTATTAACGCGTTACATAATTTATACATGTATAGAATTTTACAAAAAAATTTAATTTCAGGGTAGCTGAAAATTTAATAAAATTTGAAATTAATTTGGTTTATTTTTATATTCGATAATTGGAATGGGATATTGATAATTAAATAAAACTTAAAATTAATTTAAAATTTTATTCAATTTTTAATCTCTCATTTCCAATTATCAAGTGTATACATATGACGTGTTTAGTCCTACCTGTCTACTTATCATCCTACCTATATAGTCCCTACCTACCGTCCATACTTATTGTCCTACCTACCCGTATTTTCATTTATTCGTGCTTACTCGCGGATACCTATCTCCATCCATATATTCCTACCTACATTATTTCATAAATGTGCAATAATACCGCGAATATATAATATACGTTAATGGCTGCGTTCAAACAAAGTAGATTTTCAATTGTTGTAAAATTTTTAAATATTGGTTCTTGCTTTTGATTCCTTATGGATTTAAATGTATAAACCAATTACATAAAAGACTTTTACAACAGTTGCAAAGCTGCTTTCTCTGCTAAACGCAGCTAATGTCTAATCATATATATCCTATCGCGTATAATAAATAATTAGGTGATAATTAGGATTATCACTGGGATAACTTAATCGCGATCATACTAATAATAGACAAGCAATAAGCAATAATATAATTAAAACAAGCTCTTTCAATCTTTAAAATACAAAAAAAATTAATAAAAATCAGCGCGGATAATTAAGTGCAAGTTTTGTAGATTTTTTTAATCTGCCAAACTTGCTCTCTCATTAATCCTGTTGTTTGTTGGTCTTTTTTTGTATTTTAAATAACTCTCAAAAAATATAAGAACTCGCAATTTGCGAGCAAATTACCCTCCCGAATATTCAGTTTTACAAACCTTTTACAAACTTACATTGGTGCCATACATCAACCTACATCTCAATGAGCAGAATGTCTAAAATTGACGCATAAGACAACTTTAAGATATCTTTAAAAATTCTTTAAGAAACATCTTTAAGATATTTTATAAAGAATTCTGAAAGATATCTTAAAGTTATTTTATGCGTCGATTTTAGATATTCTATTCGTAGAGATTCTCTTCTTTCTTCTGGCCAGATTGAACTCACCTTTCGTTGCTCCTGGCCAACATTCTGGCTTCATAAGCCAAAAATCGACAGCAAGGAGAAATACTCCTTTTCGCTGCCGACTGCTGCCGACTAATATCGTCGGCAATAAGCGTAAGACTTTACGCTTTTGTATGATGCGCGGAACACGAACGCGTCGCGAAGAGGCCATTATAATTAATAAAATAGACTAAATTAATATAAACAATTATCATTAATAATAATAGTAACAATTCTATTAATATACAAATAAATTTCGCGTTTATTTTCTATTCACGTTTATTCAAAATCAAAAATATAAATGTTCGACTAAATATATAAATCTAAATTTAAAAAATCTTCATGTCAATAACGTTTTTATTTCGAGAGTCTTGAATATTACAAAACTAAATTAAATTGCTTAATGTAAATTTTATAGTGTAATCAAAAAGACTTATTTAAAAATAAATGATTGAAAATTACTAAATCGATTATCATCCGATAAAATTCAAGGCCTATGTACGTATTTTAACGATTCGAACGATTCGTTGCTGAATCTCATCTCAAAATATGCAAAGATGAGAAATTCAGATGAATGATGTAAGATCCAAAAGGGATAATTTTCCCTTATTTCAATAAATATATCGTATTTTGTATAGTACATATTTTGTATATTATTTTAGATTAAAATCATTTTTTGAATAATTTATTATTTCAAAATTAAGTATTTTAAGTAATGTGTAAAACTCTGAACGCAATTTTAAAATAGTTATAAGATAATAAATTCTTACATTTTTTGATAAAATGTATATGGATCTTACATCATATTATTACTTCAACTGGTATAAAATCCAGTTACTACATATGGATAAGTTAATAAAAGATTAGGCTGAAGTAAGTGCAATAAGATATAAATAATAATAATTAATAAACGTAAAATGTCTTTTACAGAAAAGCGAGATTAATAAATTATATGCTCTACATTACAATTTTTGTTATCATTTTATTAATAAGACGTATATAAATAATTATGAAGAAAGAAATTTTTTAGAAAAC